>CM021765.1:203359583-203375902 GCA_011076525.1 Nettapus auritus
AAAAAAAAAAAAGAAAAAGAAAGGTTTTCAATCCCTCTTTGCTGCTCGTCTGCATGTCCGATGTGCTGTTTTGGAGCAAAAGCAAGTCACGCTGGCACGTTTTAGCCCACGCCACGGGCAGGTCATTAATGCATGAGGCAGCTCCGGCTGTGAAAGTCCCCTCAGACAGGCGCTTCCACCAGCAGATAAAGGCACTTGCTGACAGAGCAGATTTTGGCTGCTGAACTGGCAGATGCTGTCCTGGCAGGAGGATTTGCTCGCCAGCCCAAGCTGCAGGAGGGTCAGCACGAGCTCTCCCCTGGCCCACAGAGACAATGCAGGATCCATTCCTCCTTTTTGTGTTAAATAGGAATATGTAGGAATTAAAAAGCTTAGATAGATAGATAGATAGATGGATGGATGGATGGATGGAAAGATGATAACTGGATAGATAGACGGACAGAAAGATGATAGATGGATAGATAGATACCTGTATATATGGATGGATAGAGAAAAATAAATGAATAAATGAAAATAAAATAAAATAAAATAAAATAAAATAAAATAAAATAAAATAAAATAAAATAAAATAAAAGAATGAAAGGATGAGCAAAAGCATGAAATTATCCTTAATAACTACCTGTGATACCCTGGGGGATGTCCCAGCCATTCCCTTCCCCACCTGTGTCTTGGCCATCGCAGGAGCCAACCTTGCTACAGAGCAGGTAAATCCCAAAACTGAGCCCAGGACTATCCAGCTGCAGCAAGCCAGATGTGCTGCCAGATGTTTCTGGCTCCTCCTTTTCCCCTCCAGTCCCTTGCTCTGATGAGATGGAGGCAGGTTTTGGGGGGTTTTACCCTGCCTGGAGCCACCCAGCTCCATCAGCCCCATGCAAATCTCAGGCTGGGGCTCCCTCCTGCCCCCCAAAATCTGTCTCAGCCCCCAGCCACGGTTAGGGCAGGAAAGCAGGGGGGGTGACGGGTCCTGGCCATGCTTTGTCTGCTCAAAAAAAAAATACCCCAGTGCTCGCTCAGGGATGCTGCGTGCCCTGGCAGAGCCTTCTCAGAGCCTCCACCATTTCCCCAAGAATTTTCCCCAATTTCTCCATTTCAGCCTCATCGTTTCGTCCCCCGGGAAGCCTTGCAGACCCAGCAGAAGGCACACACGGAGCATGAGGCCGGTGGCGGAGCCTCTGGACTTTCCCCACGCGGGGGTGCCATGGGGATGCGGATGGGACTGGTGCGCTCCGAGCCTGCCTCCTTCCTCCGTCCTTGCAGGGCTTTCGCTTTGCGTCCTGATCGAGGGCTTAATTAGCGAAGAAACGCTTAATTAAGAGTATCCCACGTAAGCCAGCGTTAGTCTGAGAGGCGAATTCTCTTTGGCTGGAAGATGATTTTTAATTCCCTGAGGGGTGTCGGCCACCACGAAGAACAGCGGATCCGGCGCTGGGCTGAGCGCGCGGCTCACTTACGAGCTGAGTTTCCCCGCCTTAGGTATCTGTATGAAATCTGACCGGTGTCACACTACAGAGCAGGGAAAAGATAACACCTCAGCAACTGAGACTGCTCAAGCTTCGCCATAAAAAGGAGATTATACGGATTAGGTAAAATGAGATCCACATAGCACGCTTTTTGCATGCTCTGGCAGACCCCAGCCAGGAAAAATCACTCCTTGGGGCTTGCCATAACCCGGTGCCAGCTGAAGAAACCTTCAAGTGGCTCTTCAGGAGCCCGGGGCATGACTCAACCTCCTCCAGGTTAAGCTGGGGTGGAACGAAGCGTCCTAGAGCCCAAACTGCCAGCGGGGCCGGAGGTCCGGCCGAGCAGCGAGCGCGGGCTGGGAGAGCGCCTGCGTGGCCCTGCCGCGTCCTGCTTAGGCTTGTTCCACCGCATTTCGGCGAAGGCAGCGTCGCTACACCCAGGCAGCTTTGTTCTCCATAGCCCCAGCCTCTCCCCGTTCCTCCTTCGTAAATATTTACCATACCTGGGGGACGGCTCCGGGATTCATTTTCACAAGAACGCATCCAAAGAGCAAATATTTCGGAGCAGAGAGGCTTGGCAGGTCGGTGGGGTTTGTTTTCCACCATGAGTTGGCCACTTTCCCACACCAGACATGAGCACCAGCTTCCGTGGAGCAGGACGTGATGTTAGCCTGACATGGGAGGACAACTGCTTCCACGTCCATCAAGGAGGGACCTTGTGATGCCTTCAAGTGGAGGTGACATCTCTGCTGGTGTAAATCAGGTAAGTCCTAGCGCAGCCTCCACTGCGGCTGCCTCCCATCCTGTGGGCTGGGAGCAGAGGGAGGAGGCAAAGTGAGGACCCACAGAGAGGAGGAGTATGTCCAGTGATGGCTCAATGGGTTTTAACCTCGGCTGGGAGTGAATCTGCCGTCTGTGGGGCAATCCCATCAGGTTGTATTAAATACACTTTGTTTGTTTTTCTGCTGTGTTACACCAGCAGCACATCAGGAGGAGGAGGCAGGAGGTCACAGGAGTAGCTGAAGCACAAGAAGAGTGTCCAAGAGCCATCCAACAACTCCTACATTTTGGGAGTATCTTGTCCCAAGTGTCCCAGCAGGCACGGCTTCATGGGCTCACGTTGTGGGATCTCATTGTCCTTAGGACGTGGGACACCCAGAGATAGGTGCAGGGCCTCCTGCCAAGGGCCAGCACTCTTGAAACTTATATATATATATATATAACTCCTGGAACCTATGTCTGTGTTTGACTTGGAGTTGTCACCATCACTCCTTCAGACCTCAGAGGGGATCTGAGGTCCTGCTGTCTCCTGTCTCCCTCCTGAGGATCATCTACAAGGTCTGGGGCTGGGGACATTGGCAAACCCCCACCAGCCTCTTTCCTCCAAACTCCTCCATGGGACAGAGACAGGGACATGGGCACGTTCAGGGTCCTCAGTGTTGGGACACTGCTCCTGGGAGGCAGTTGTTGAACCTGTCTTCGTGAAGGTGACCTTCACCTTCCTGAACTTTGCTTCGTGTTGATAGCCCGGCCTCACCCACCCCGTTGGCACGCACGAGGCTTTCCGGCTGCCAGCCAGCGTGATTTCCTTGAGGCTTTGGGCACGAAATCGCGCCAGGCTGGCCGAGACCTTCAGGGGTTGGTGTGGATCAAGGGATTGCAGCAGTGAGGAAGGATAGGGGACAGCAAGAAAAAAGGGACGAAAGGGAGGACAAAAGCCCTGAGGAGACAAGAAACAAAAGAAGACAGCAAGAGGAGGCTTGGAGCAGGGAAGAGGGAGGACATCAAGGCAGGAGACAGGTTGTAGAAATAAGGGAGGAGCGCAGCAATTGCGAAATGTGGAGGCGAGTGACAACAAATGTGAAGGTAACAATGAGACTTGGCCCTTTATAAAGCACCAGAAGGACCTTGTGCGTTGTGTTACGAGCTGTTGTCACTTTGCAAGAGCCTCCCATGCTTGCTTGGCACGCACAGGGTGAGAGGACATGCTCTGGCTCAGACCTCTATGACCTTGTGAGGCATCTCTGCACAGTCACTGGTGACCAGGCTGAGCTGTGTGCTCCAAAAAGGGAGGTGCTGTTCTTGGGGTGCAGATCTCCAGCTGGCTTCTGTATCTTTAGCAACCCGTGTCTTTGTCGTGGTGCAAAGCCAGAGCTGTATAAGCATCTTCTAAGCCATAGGAGAACTTCTCCACACTTTAGGGTCTCTCACACCTTCCTTGGAAGATACTATCTGTTGTCAGACTGATAAATTCCTGCTCTATGGAGTGGAATGATGGACACAGGCAACACCAACCCCTCTCACCAGCACAGGCTTGCCACAGCACAAACCCAGGAAGGAAAAAACCTCTGTACTAGCCAAACCAGATGACTTCAGCTCCTTGATCCCCCGTGCTCAAGCTGCCACCCATGCAGGATCACGCCAGGGCCGTCCCCGTGCTGTCCCCTCCACGCAGGGCGAGCACTGCGCGTGTTCCTGCTGCGCATTCCTCTGCCCGGCCATGCGTCACCGCTGCTCTCCCCCCGTTAATGCGTAACTTGAAACTCACTCGGGCACATTTCTGGGATCGCAGCATTATCTGTTCCCTCCTGGGTGCATCCCTGCTTGCTTGGACCATGGGTATTTTTATCTGCGGGTGGCCGGTGTCAGGTGAAGGGCACGGGCTGGGGAGGGCTGAGCAGGCTGGTAAAGGGTCTCCTGAATCCACCTGTCCTTCCAGGGCTACAAGGAAAAATCCTTCACGAATAGAGGGTGAACGACCACCTGGAGAGAGGTTCTTCAATAATGCGTCTGGGCATTTTGGAGACCAGGAGCTCCCCAAGTCTTAAGGCTCTGGTGAAGGTGGGAAGCCCTTCCTCTCCATATTTTCTAGCTGCAGAAGGAAGGGCACTACTGGATGGCTCCCTGTGCCTGCAGTGGATATCCTTGGACACGCCACCTCCAGCATGGGTTGTTTTTTAGATCAGGCACATCATTTTCCAGAGTGGTTCAGGCACAGCTCAACAGGGAGCAGAAGCGATGCTGGCACCTCGCCGTGCCGTCCCACTATCAGAGCGCAGCTCCGTGCCGAGGGCTTGGCCATGCAGGGCTGTATCAACCCGTGGCCACCTGGGCTGGGTGGCAGTGGCCCGCTTCCAGCGTTCCCCACTCAGTCGTGTCCTGGTGCAGCCCCGGTTATCAGCACCAGCCATTCCCAGCAGCCTGGCATGGACGTTTCCCCTGGGGCTTTCATACATACATCTCCATTCACCCGGCTCCGTGTTCTCCATTCACTGCTCTGTCTCCTCCCCTACAACCATGGAGGAAGGGAGGAAGAACCAGCCTTCTTATAAGCTCCTTCCACCCCCTAACAGCCCACCTTTGAAGGCCAGGAGAATGGCCAAGGGGAACTGCACGCCTTAGGGTCTTGATGCTGCCTCAAATCCTCCAGGGACCTCTTCCCAGGCCACTGGAGAGCAGCGCCTTCTCCAAACCAAAGGCGACTTTGGCAGGTTTCTTGCCAGCATCGTGGCCACAAGCCTCCCTTCTCACTTGCTTCATGCTTTGCACGCTGCTGTCATCTCGACCACCAAAGCGGCTGTTGGACCAGGGGGATTTCTTCCTTAGAATTTTTTCTTCTGCTTTCAGCCACAGCACTTCCGTGGTGCAACTCAACATTGACATCCCTTCCTCATTCATTCCTTGGAAACGTCACTACCCGATTCCTCCTCCTCTGTTTCAGTCTTCCCCATGAAAATGGTGAGATCCCAGTACAAAATATTACAAATGAAGACACGCTGAGGTTCTGCTTGCTTGGATAAGAGGCTTCAGGAGCCAAGAGCATCCTTACAGAGAGGGATCCCATCGCTGTTGGCTCCTCCAAGGAAAAACCCATCCCTGGCTGCCAGCACATGCAAGAAAACCAGAGATGAACCTCCTAAGAAAACCCCATGGGAACTGTGGTCATATTCATGATCCTGCTCCAGAAGGGACCGCCTGGAAGGGGGCAGGAGGAGGGGACATCAGGACGTGGACGGGTGTCCTTGGAGGTGCCCCTTCGTGAATCGTGGAGACTTTGCGGGTGCCCCCCTTTACAAAGGCTTGGAAGGAAGCGAAACTGGGAGCTGGCAGCACGGCACGAGCCAAACTCAGCATTTTTTTCCCCATTCTGCTCGGAAGGAGGGTGCTGGGCACCCTCCTTCGAGAGGATGGGCGCGGGCGAGGTGTGGGCTCAGCGCCTGGGCACGTGAGAGGGGAACTGAAACCTTCTTGGCAAAGCATGAGGCCCCCTGGAAGTGGTGGGAGCAACGTCCCCATGCTATTTTGGGGGCCAGGCTTTGGGACACACTGAAAACCCCATCCCATGCGAAGTTAAAGAAACCCGATGGCCCTGGAGATTTTTATTCTGCTGAGAAAAGGGGATGCGACTGTAACGATCCAATCTAATCAAAGCTGCAGCATTTCTGGTAGTAGGTAATCCCCTCATTTGACTTCCAAATGCAAACATAGAGAAGCACAAAGGGAAGTGAGCCTTGCCTGGGAGCACACTCCTGTTGCTGCCTTCAGCTTGGACATCAGAAAGCAACAAAAATAAATAAATAAATACTCATTTTGTTGGTGATTTCTCAGCAGAACACAGGCAGAACTGCTCCACGTTGTCCCCCACAAAGCCAAATTTATTCAGCTATGGTAGGTTATCAACCTCCCAACAGCACTAAACAGACCCTGGGTCAGGCGTGCTGCTGGAGGTCTCCTGTTTTGATACACCTCTTGCCTAAAACCAGCCCCCCCGCACTGGAGAAGCCTACCATTATCCAGAACAAATTGCTTTCACTGCTTCCAGCTCCTTCCTCGTGCTCTTTGAGAAGTTTTCCTTCTCCAGGAACGGTTGATAGGTTACAGGGGCAAACAGTAAAATCCGCTTACCAAGCCCACTCTTACACAATAGCCTCTCCGGAGAGCCAGCTTTCATCTCTGAGTCATAAGGGAAATGAAACAGGAATTTATTTTGTTTTTAACTCCGTGGAAGATGTAATCCACTTACTCTGCCCATTCACAAAAGCAGATGGCACGTCCGGAAAGTCCCAACGTTTAGAGGCATAAACAGGAGCTGAGCTCAGCCTCATCACGGCTCTTCGGCGTATGGAGGGAGGATGCACATCTGGCAGCGCGCTGCTTAAAAAAGCTCAGAAGAAGGGGTTAAATCCCCCAAAACCATGCCTCAAGGCACCAAAGAAGGAGATCTTGAAGGTGTGCTCATGGCATGGATAGGTGAGATGAGCTGTGTAGGCACAAAGCATCCCCGCGGCCTGGGTGAGATGCTTTGGCCAGCTGAGGTCAGGGAGGAGATGCTACCTGGGGGTGAGCATCACCCTTACCAGGAGGTGTGACATTCCTCTCCTGAGCACCCCTTTTCCTGCTGCAAAAGGCACTGAGGCTGGAAAGCCCTTTTGGCCAAGCTGCTTCTGAGCTTGCTGAGCCCTAAACGTGGCCCTTTGCCTCCCCCATGTTTCTTCCAGCCCTCCCTGGCTTCCCCTTTTCCCCCTTGTTCTTGTGGGTCCACATCCATCACTGTCCCTCTGGGGACACCCAGCCCATGCCTGGGAGCCTTGAATGAGGGTGTTGTTTGGTGGCACAGATGTTGTCCTCTGTGAGCAGGGCTAAATCCACCCATGCAGATGCTACAATGTCTTGACATGATGCCCACAGGGCTGGATTTGAGCTGGAAGAGCCCCAAAATTGGGACAGGACAACCCCAAACATGCTGTGGGACAGTGGCCATCCCTCACCCAAGTAGCGCATCTATGTGGGGTCTCTGTAAAGACCTGGGAAAGCAGAGGACAAGGAGCATTGCCTAACCCTAACCCTAACCCTAGTCCTAACCCAACTCTAACCCTAATCCCAACCCTAACCCTAACCCTTGGGAGAGTCTGCAAAGCGTTTGGGGTGTATCCATGCTCCCCAACCCCTTGCAAATGTCAGACGAGCAACTTCCAACTTCAAAGCACACATCAGCATGTTCATGGGTGCCAAAGCTGCAAACCAAGTTGCCACCCCAACTGGAAGGGCCACTTGGGGGCACCTGGGATGAGCAGGAACCCCTGATCAGAAGAGGGGTGTTTCTGTGGTGGTGGGACAGGGCTTGGAGCCACCATCCTCCCCATAAAACCTTGGCACGTGTGGATGCTGGAGAGCAAAACTCAAACCCAAGCATAAATCTCTGCCTGATGATGAAACACCATGGGTTTTTGGGGAAGGAAATCAGACAACAGAGAAGGGAAGGGAAGAGTTAACCCATTTCTAGCTGCATACGCAATGTCCCACCACAACAGCACTTGTAGGACCTTCTCCTGTACGCTCCACAGAGGGCTGGAGGACCTGGGCATGCTTAATTGCTCTTTTAACAACCTCCATCACCCAACAGCCTGCATGGTGGGAAGGATCATGCTCCACGAGTTCAGGAATCACCAGGCTGGAGAGGAGAGGCTACGTGCTGGAGAAACGAGCCCATGGAGAGACCTCGGAGGCTCGGAAAGGAGGGCAGAAGGTGCTGGCCACGGGTTGTCCCCAGGCCAGTGGAGTGGCACAGCACCCTCAGAAGGGAACAGGGTGATGTCTGCAGGGCCAGGGTGGTCCCCAAGGCCAGGCAGAGGGTGCCAGAGGGGAACAAGCCCAGCAGGACCACCCAGGGGGATTTTATTGCTGCCTGCTGGGGTGGTGTGGAGGAGGTGGAGATGGACTCTCCTTGGAGGTTCCCAGGAAAGAAACCAAATCATAAATCAAAAAAAGGGAAATTCCCATTAGGTATCCCTAAAAAAAATCCCCTTAAGAGTGGACAAACCTTGCAAGAGAGCCCTGAGAGGGGGGAAGTCTTCCTTTTTGGAGATATTTGAGCCTGTCCAGGCAGTACCTGGACCAGAGCAGAGCATCGGTCCTACTGCTGTCACCCTGCTTCTCGGGCTGGTCCTCGAAAGTGAGGAGGAGCCCCAGGAGCTGAAACGGAGCCAGCAACTTGTAGTATCGTGGAGAGTGACTCCCTGGTCCTTGTAAACAATGGGGAAACTGTGTGGAAATGTAATGAGCTAATGCAATTAAATCATTCCTCTCCAACTGGCGTGCTCCTAGTTTAGGCTCTCGAGGAGGCGAGGAGGTGTAATATCTCCTCCAGACTCGGGGATGGGAAAACTGAGGCGTGAGCATGAAATGTGGCCAGGGAGCACACAGAGATGGGGTGACAGGACCGAGGTGCCACCAGCTTTTCCCTCTGGTCTGTGCCATCTCCATCACCCCGTGGCCGTGGTGGGACGGGGAACACGGAGCCAGAGCAGTACATAGGACCACTGGGATTCCCCACCATGGGAAAAAGGGTGGTATTTTATCCCAAAATAGATTTTTTTCATTACAAAGGAAAGGTCCATAAGACTCCCTGTGAGTGGGAGGGTTTCCTCCTGCCACAGGAAGATGACTGACTCACTCCTATGGAAACTGGAGGGACAGGGAAGGGGCGATCCCTCTCCCCAGTGGCAATCCCTCCGTAGATAAACCCCCGTCTGCTTCCCTTGCAAACACCCGCTCCTGAAAACATCTATTTCTGGGCTTTTCTTATCAGATAGCCTCTTTATTTCTGAAGGTCACCAAGTGTCCTTGCACTCCCAGCTCCAGGCACACCCCGATGCCTTGCGATCACCCTGCAGCTAATGGATAACCAGGGATCCCCATGCCTGGGAACACCAGGAAGCACCTGCAAGCACTTGGCCGAGGGCAGGGCTTTCCTCGCCGTGTTTTCTAACCCAGAGGAGGCAGATCCTGGTGCCGAGGGGACGGGCTGATGTTCCCAGGTCCCAGTTTTAATGTGAGCCAGCAGCCTGAGGGGAGCGGTGGGTCCGTGTCCCACCACCCAGCACAGCCTTCACCCTGCTGGGCTCTGCCACCAGAGAAGGGACAAATACTGAAAGGGAGCAAAGCCGTCATCTGCTTTTCATGGGGAACCTCGTGCATGGTCCATTTCTCATCATAAACCTTGACTTGACACCAAGGATGGGTCCTGCTGGTGACCGCTCTCCATCCCATTAATTTGCAGCCCAGAAAACATCAGCGCAGCTTCTCCTTTCCAAAAAGACCTCCCCATTTGCCCCAAAAAAAGAGACCAAGACCTGGTTTATAGGGCATGAGGCCCTGTTTTGCTTGTCTAAGGACCCTTTGGTCCCTAGATGGCTAAGTCAGATACTTGCTCAAATTCCAGGACCATATGAGCAGGAGATGTTTCCCCGTGGATGTCTCTAATGTAAAATATGCTGTTTTTCTAACAGGGATCGACCCGAGTGCTAGCTATTGGCTTTCAGGAGAGTCTGCAGGGTGAAATTCAGGTGGCAGCCAAAAAACAGGACCTGGTTATCCACAGGTCTCACAGAGCTCCCTGGTGCTCAGCCCATTGCAGACACCAACTTAGGTAGGGTTGCCTGTGTTGGACCAGGCTGTGATGGACTTCGGGCCATTACTATCACCATTTGTACCTTCAGCCTGCCCCAAATCTGTTGGGATTGACTGATCAGAGGATGACAGGATCGACCCAAGGGGTGGGAAGGGACCCAGCCCTACGTCATGCTCACGGCAGGGGCAGCTCAGGCCAGTTGCGCAGGGCTTTACCCAGCTGGGTCTTGAAAACCTCCAAGGATGGGCATCGCACCGCCTGCTGAGGGCAGGAAAAAAAAAAAAATCCCCTTAAATCTCATCTGAATTATGTGACGGGGGTGCTGTCACCCAAATCACGAGTCACCCAGCCTGGCCAACTTGGCCCTTGCCGTGGGAAGAGGACGAAGGCAGCAGTCTCAGGGGGCACCGTCCCCTCTCCTGGACCACCGCTGGCACCAGGAACATCCCTGGGGATGTGGGGAAGGAGCCCGGGGTCTGTGCACATCCCAGGCTGCTGCTCGTGGTGCTGGAGGCCACAGGTTTGTCCCATGTCTCTTTCCCTTCCCTCTCTCCTCGTCCACATGCCCTCTTCTCCTTAGGCACGGTCGGTGTTTTCGTTCCGTGATGGCCTGACTGAAATGCACTTCATTAAGCACTCCATTACTCCCCGCTTGTATTTAGCTTGGAAACCCTCTCCTTTGATTTCAAGACTTGTCCGGGCAAAAAATAAATAAAATAAAATAAAATAAAAACAAGCACAGGACCAACCGTACCAGTTGGTCAAATAAACACTAATGCCTCCAAAGCTGGTTTTGCAAACCTGGACTTCCCAGCAGGGCTCTGACAAATGCTAGAAGCAGATCAAGGAGGAAATACCCGTTTGACCTGGAGGAACCGAGTTCTGCTTAGCTAAATCTTGTGGATTAGAAGCTTCCTGGTGCACCGAGGACAGCGAACCTGGTGCTGGTGCTGAGCCTGTTGCCACACAGGGCGTCTCCATCACGGGGAGCACTCACCCAGCACCCCAACGTTCCCAGTCCGTGGTGGTCCCGAGCCAAGAAGCCAGCCTGGGAGACTCCGGATGAATCCCTGGAACGTGACCTTTCGAAGCTGGGAGTGGTGGGAGAGTTATTTTAGCTGCTGCCATGGCAAGGATCCAAGTGAGAAGGGCCAGCCAGGCCCTAGATAACAATATTGGCCTCCTGACAAGGACACGAGCCTGCGGGCCGGCCTCACTCCTGGGGGGTTATCGCAAGGTGGGCACGGGAAGGCGGCTGCCTCCTGTCTCCCCCACCTGGGGGGTCAAGAAAACCCCAGGAAGAGCCCCGTCGTCACCTGGCATTTCCCCAAATCCTGGAGAAATCCTCACAGGCTGACTTTGCCAGCTCCCAAAATGCTCCTCACGTGGCCGGGGAGGTCATAGAGCTCTGCCTTCCTCAGGACCACTTTGGGTTTAATCGGTGTTTAAATGGGAAAATTTGTGGGGAAATCTAGGGAATTGAACTGTGATGGTAGAGGGAGTTTTAAAACTGCATCCATCCTCCACAAGGGCTTTTTAGAGCAGAAGTGGCCCCAATGTGGCTCTGCTTCAAGCGGGTTTTGGGACATGGGTGCAGAAGGGTGCTACCAAGCCCCCTCCTCTTCCTCTGAAGGGCAGGATGGGTCCCTGGGGAGGGTCCTGGGGGGGATTCCTCATCACATCAGGGCACGGCCAGGTTGCAAAGAGTGACTTGGAGAGGTTCTTTGGCTTCTTTGGAACACATGATGAACATCTCCAAGGGGATGTCTCAGAAAATCTCATTTCAAGTAGCATCCTCCACCTCACCACTGCAGGGAGCAGGGGGTCTCACGGCCTCTCTGGGGTCCGTGTGTCCATCTCTCCATCCAGTCCCATACCCTGGATCATCTCGGCATGATCCTCCCCAAGGACAAGCAGGTTATTTTGGAGCAGGAGGGGAAGGAAGTGAATTCAAGAGGTCTGTATTGAGAACATTTTTTATTTTTTTTTTGGAAACAAAGGGATTCCAGGGTGGGACCCGTGCTGGTCCCTGCAGCCTCTCCAAAAACAAGAGAAATGACCCAGAAAGCTGCTGAAAAATGGCTTTCCCTCCTCCACCAATGGGAACTTGCTGCTGAGCATCTCTGCAGCCCCTAACTTCCGGCAAAAATGGATAAAAAATGTGGATTTCAGGAGTGGGAGGCTATGGGGTCCTGCCACCCACCCCATAAACCAAATTCCATCCTCACAGATGCCAAATCCTCTGTGGGGGAAGGAGCAAACCCAGGCTATGCAACCCCCTCATACTGAGTTGAAGGTCAAAAAAAAAGACAAAACATCAAGATCAGTGAGCCCACCAAATTTTGGGCACCCCGTGTCCGTCCGTGCCACTCCAAGGGCTCTGTACCCTCCACCGGGTCCTACAAGTGGGGGAAGGAGCCCTTTTGGAGGCAACCTCTCCCCAGGTGCTATTTTGGGCTCGGGCAGCTCTGTGGATGGGTCACTGCTGCTGTTTTTAGGAGGGCTCAGTTTCACCACGTGCTCTCAGCACCTTCCCCAAGCCCCCTTGTGCAGTCAGGATCTGTGCCCGAGCCCTGCCAGCAGCACCGCTGTGCCCAGGGCAGCATCACTTTTCCTGCACCCCAATTCCAGCACCCCCAGCTGTCGCACCTCACTCAAAGCCCCTGAAAACCACCTCCCGGATAAGATCTCTGCGTTGACTTTGTGTGTTCAGGTTTGGTTTTTCTGATGCTCGGTCTCACACCCAGGCAGCCCGCAGCACACGTAGACCACGCCAACGGGTTAATTTTAACACGGCTGCCTCGCCTGGTTGTTTGTTTGAGGTCTGCACGGAGCAAAGCCGGTGGCCACAACGGTGTCCTTGTGCTTCGGCTCCTCCTGGGAGGCCACGGCAGCCCCAAATCCTTCTCTGCGAGCTTCTTGCTTGGGGATGCTCCTGCTGTTTGCTAACACCCTGCGCAACCCTGGGTGATGTGGGGGCAAAGCAAGCAGCTCAAAGCCTGGCTGTATGGGGACAGGATGGAGCCCTTGGTCTCCAGAGGGGTCCCACCACGTCCCCAAGAGCCCCCATGCACCCCCTGAGCTCTGTTCTTGTCCCCGTTCCCCCTCCCCGTGCCCCCTCCTGCTCTCAGGAGGCTGAGGCATCCATCACCCGCGTGTGCTCACCAGGGAGGAAATGAAAACTGGGCTAAGGCACAAACCCCAACCGCAGCTCAGAATGAAAACCAGACGCCCAGGTAGCCAAAGCTGCAGGGCAAAGCCCCGTTGGGTGCTGCAGCAGCGTGGGAAGGACCAAACCCTTCTGCAACCCCACTGCCCCCAGAGCTCGTGGGATGCCCGCTGCGGCGCGGAGCTGCAGCACATCCACGTGCACCAGCTCCTTGCACACCCAGCACCAAACCACTGAAGGCAGCCCCGGCCAGTGGAGCTGTGCTATATCAGCAGGAGGGGTGGGAGGAGGAAGCACGGCCCCTGCAGATGCTGGTGGCTGGGAGGGAAGCAGATGCCAGCCCCAAAACACCCTGAGCATCCCACCAACTAGGTTCACTTTCCTCCTGCACAAGGTCAGACAGAGGGACAGACTCACATAGCTTTTCCAGCCCCCATTTCCACTTCCAACCCTTCTTTGTCCCATCAATGCCACCTTGCAGCTGCCAGGAAGGTGTCCCCGTGTCCCCAAAGTGCCCAGCAGTGCCAATCCCACCCCCTGCTCGCCCTGCTGGAGGGCATCACCGTGGCTCCGTCCTCCAGCTGGATTGCTTTTTTGTTGCTTTATACACCCCAAAAGTTGCTCATGGTCCTGAGTTAGAGCACCCTGGAGGGACAAAGTGGCCACCCCGATCTGTTCCTGAGGGATGTGCCCACCATACAGGACAATTTTCTGCCTCCTGGTGAGGTGCTGGCACCTCTTACAAACCAAAACACCATGAGAAGCAATGGACTGCACGTGGCCAGGTTGCACCGGAGCATCACCAGCACGGAAATTTAGGGTGAGACACATTCACACGAGCGTAACCATCCTCACCCTACTGTGGGTTCAACCACAACATGGAGGAGACGAGCCTGTCTCCTGCACCCACGGGTGAAGCTCCAGGCTAGGGTACATCTCCATTATCAGCCGGGAGCACGATGCCCATCGTCCTCCTGTTCCTGCAACCCCACGCACGGCCGCATTCCTCCCCGCTCGACACCATGGAAATGTTTGGAGAGCGTCTTAGAAACCGGCGCCACTGCCAGAGAGGAGAAAAATTGAAGACTTTAAGGGAAGCGTGGGGCTGCCGGCCAGCTCCCCTCTGATGGGGATCGTTGCTCGACTCGGAACATGCGATTGCAGCTGTGCAGATCATTCCCTGCTCTGAAGCTGGATTTAAAACATCTGCCTCGGCTTGGCTCGCCTGGGCTGCTTTGGGGCTGGAAATGGAGAAGGGGGAGGTTTGGGGGGGGTGTTGGGTCTCCTCTATCCAACATGCACGAGGGGTGATCCTCACCTGCCGAGGGTCCTGCACGAAGAAGGGGGGAGATGAGTGGGGTGGGTTAGAGGGGACGTGAAGCCTGGGGACATCAGGAGGTGACAACCCTCCTCCCGTCTCCGTCACATGCGTGTGAGTGGAGAAAGGTGGAAAGAATTCCGGTGGAAAGATGAAAGAATTTGGAAAAGGCACTGGTCCGCTGGGAAGAGGAGTTCCCAGGGGCCAAGGACAGCAAATCTCCGGACTTCATCCACAAAATCCCTTTGGAAAGAGCCAGGGTGAAGGCTTCAGAGGCTGACCCCGAGGTAGCACAGCCTGGATCCCAAGGGATGGGGACACGGAGTGGGATCATCCACACCGCACACCACCAAAGCACCCAAGCGGCTCTCTGTGCACCCATCCCCCTGGTGCTGCTGCAGTGCCAAGACGAATCAAACCCCAGAGAGACAGGATTAATGCAGCTGCCCTCCTGTATCACGCCGTCATCCCAGCGGGGCACCAGCCTGATCCTCGCACACGGGCTCTGCCCAGGCACCCCCTCCCTCCGCGCAGGCACCCGGCCCGTCCTTCCTCCCTTATCAGCCCCAAATAGCTGCGCCGTGATGCATTGTTTTCCCTCCTCAAACAAATTACATCAGAAGAAGGAAACAGCCTTGCTTTTTTTTTAATTTTTTTTTTTCTTTTATTTTTTTGGCACGGAGGGCTCCTCGGCAAGCGCTCGGTGCCAAGGGTTCATATCCTCGTAATGCCTCCAGAGCCGGCCACCACTTTCAGATCGTGAATAATGGATGGTGGCCGTGCCCTTCCCCTTCTCCCGGCTTTATGGTCAGCCCGGCCGCATCCAGGAAGGGTGCTGGGAGGTCTGGGGAGCCCTCCTGGGGTCGGATCCAGCTGCAGGAGGAGGTTTGGCTTCTGCCCATGGGTGCAGATGGGGGAATACACGGGGGAGCGCCGGGGCTCACCAGCATTTGCGGTGGTGGAAAACAACCGGGCCACCTGCGTGCTCCTCGGTGGGGCTCGTTTCCCAGCCTCACCCTGCCCAGAAACCCTCCAGCACCCCAAATTTGGGAGATTTTTTCACCCCAGGTGAATGGGTTCCGCTAGGGAGGTAGGGTTGGACGTGGCCTTGGGCATCCTCTGCGGGGAGAGGCAGGGCACCGGTCCTCCAGGGCTCCCTGCAGCTTTGTGGGGAGTCTGTGTCCTGCCAGGGCTTCTTGGGGACAGACCCCAAAACGTCTCCCTAAAGGAGGATATGGGGGTGGTGAGCCTCAAACTCACACTGATGGCACCCAAAATCAACGTTAGGACCCTCCAGGGGTGTTCCTGGGACCCTTTTTCCCCCACGTGGTTGCTCCTTGCCCTGCCTGGCTCCAATTCTGGGGCACCTCAGGGTGTAAGGGGGGGGGGGGTTGTGGGGCCATCCTTTGTCCCATCCCTGGGTGTGGGGGGGGTCCCAGATGAAATCCCATACCAAGTCCCATCCATGATCCTATCAAATAGGGGGGCCTGGCCCCAATCCCATCCATGATCCCATCACCAGAGGGGGGGGTCCAACCCCAATCCCATCTTTGCTCTTATCATTTAGGGGGGGTCCAGCCCCGATCCTATTCACACTGCCATCATTAGGGGGGGGTCCAATCCCACTCCCACCACCAGAGGGGGGGTCCAGCCCCTCTCCCCCATCACTGTGGGGGTGTCCAGCCCCGACCCCATCCATGGTCCCACCACCAGAGGGGGGTCCATCCTCTACCTATCACTGGGGGGTTGGGGTCCAGCCTCACTCCCAGCCCCTCTCCCAACCCTAAACGGGGGGGGTCCAGCCCCTCTCCGACCCCCAGAGGGGGGGTCCATCCTCTCCCCCATCACCGGGGGGGTGTCCAGCCCCGCTCCCAGCCCCGATCCCGATCCCCCCGCACCTCCCGGGGGCGGTGCAGCCCCGGGTCCCTCCCTCCCTCCTCCGCCCCCCCCCCCCCCCCCCGT
>CM021765.1:203376002-203386706 GCA_011076525.1 Nettapus auritus
CCCCCCCCCCCCCCCCCCCCCCCCATCCCTTCTCCGCCCTCCCCCCCCCCGCCCAGCGCCGCGCCCGGCGGCAGCGGGAGGCGGCGGCGCGGCCCCGGCGGCCCCGGGAGCACGGAGCGGGCATGAGCGGCGTGGGGACAGGTGACATGGGGACACGGGGACACGGGGGGCGTGGGGGGCATGGGGGGCATGGGGGGGACACGGGGATTCGGGGGGAACGGGGGTAGGTGGGTCTGCACGCAGCCGGGATGGGGAGCGGGGAGCAGCCGGGGTAAGGAGGGTGAGGGGGAAAGGGAGAGAAAGTGACCCAAATTGGGGGGGGGAGGGAGGGGAAGGAAAAAGGAAAGAAAAGGAAAAAGAAAAGAGAAAAAGGAAAAGAAAATTAAAAAAAAAAAAAAAGAGAGAGAGAGAAAAAAGAAAATGAGAAAGAAAATAAGAAAGGAAAAGAAAAGAAAGAAAAGAAAAGAAAAGAAAAGAGGAAAAAGAGTAGAAGAAAAGAAAAAAAAAAGAAAATAAACAAAGTAGAAAAAAGAGTAGAAAAAGATAAGGAAAGGAAAAGGAAAAGGAAGAAAAGTAGAAAAAAGAGTAGGAAAAACGATAAGGAAAGAAAAAGAAAAGAAAGAAAAGTAGAAAAAAGAGTAGGAAAAATGATAAGGAAAGAAAAAGAAAAGAAATAAAAGTAGAAAAAAGAGTAGAAAAAAGATAGGGAAAGAAAAAACAAAAGAAGAAAGAAAAATGGAAAAAGGAGTGAAAAGAAAAGAAAAAGGGAAAAGGAAAAAAGAAAAAAAAAAGAGGAAAAAAGGAAAGGAAAGAGAAAAACTATAAAGGAAAGAGGGGTAAAAAAAAGGAAAAAAGAAAAAAAAATGACCCAAAGCCAGGATGGTTCGGCTCGGTTTGGCTTGGTTCTGTTTGGTTTGGCTCAGTTCAGCTCAGTTCAGTTCAGTTCAAGGGACTCAGGGTGAGCTGGGGGCACTGCCCCTGAGGCTTTGGGGCTGCTCGTGTCGGTGCTCCGCGACCCAGTCTGCTATAGGATTTCTGTGCTGCCCCCCATACTGTTTTTTTGGGGTGCTCGAGCTTGCTTTGGGATCACCCAGACCCTCACCTCACACCCCACGATGCCCCTCGGGAGCCCCTAACCCCGAAAACGCTATCCTGCCCCGGCGCTGGGTGGCAGCTTTTGGGGCGAACATCCTTCTCTTTCTGCTCGGGTTTCCTTATCGTGCACCGCACACCGGGCAGGCTGCTGCCTTCCTGTGCCTGCGGGCGGCCCCCGCTCCCCCAGCAGTGGGACCGTGACCCCAACGCTCGTGGCTTCCGAAACCGGGCTGCTTCATCGCAGCCGGGCATGTTCCTGAGTTCCTCTTCCTCATTCGTGTCCCTGTGAAGGGAACTCTGTCCTTCGGCCCAAGCAAGGGGGACACCCAAAATTTGTTCCCTTTTAACGCTGAGCATCCCCCGTTAGGGAGCAAAGGAGCCACGGAGCAACCCCCCTTTTATACCCACCAAGCAGCCCTCATGTAGGATTTCCCCTTGTCCTTACATAGAGTTTCTCTCAGGTTTGGTGCTGCTTTGGCCCTGCAACAACCGCCGGTGCTGTGGGCAAGCCCGATAATCGCCTTCCCCCCTGGGATCAGCCGCTGGTTATCTCCCGGATGGCAGCACCGCTGGTTTTGCCAGGGGTTATTGCACATCTAGGGTGATTCCCTCTGTTGGGGCAGAAGGAAATTTCCCCCTGACCCACGCGAAATGTCTGAACTGGCAGCCGAGGGATTAAATCCCGGCCAGGTGATCCTTGCTGCCAGCAGCGCGGGTCCCTGGGGAGCTGCCGTGCTGGGAATTCGCTGGGGTTCAACCCAGCCGAGGTGGCTTTAATTACACACGAGTGTCTGTGCTGCTAATTCCCTAAATAATAACCCCCAGCTTCGGTTAACCGGGGCTGTCCTCCCCGCAGGAGGGGTCGGTACCGCCTGGGGAGCAGAGGGACGTCAGGTCAGGTTTGTGTCACTCTGCCACAAGGGATTCAGGTGGTTTCATGGGGAAGAAGAGAGAGAAATTCCCAGGAAAAGTCACTTGGCTCATTCAACCTACAAGATAAGACACAAAGTTCTTTTTAAGTCATTTAATATTTTATCTAAACTCTGCCCTTTTCATCTTGGGTCAAGTTATTACTTAAAAAACCCTTATAAAACCAAAACTTTTGAGGGAGGAACCATAAACCAAAACTCCCCAAAGGCCCTTTGGAGGGAGGACCCAAATTTGTCTCCGTGGCCTCTCTGCAGATTTCTGATTCCAGGGGCCAGGAGGGGAAACTGAGGCACGGGGCCACGGCGAGGGCTTTGCACCTTGGGGTGCAGCAGCCAGGGCAGCGATGCTCCGCTTCGTCCAGCCGGAGCTGCCCAAAGCCTCTGGTCCCATTGTGGGGCAAAAGAAGTGAAATATAAGTTTCCTGCAAGCATTTTGTAGGGGATTTAAAAGGGGAACATGCCAGAGCTGACAGCACCGTGTGCGCAGGAGGAAGAGGAGGAGGCTCAGCCGTGAGCTGCCTCCACGGAGGGGAAAGGAGCTGAAAGGAGCTGCGTGGACAGAGGAGATGAAAACCACACTGCTCAACAAGGCTCCAATTTCAGCCCGGTCCCGTCTCACCCCTCCTGACCCCACAGGCTCGGTAATGTCCACACAATCTGTTTGTTTTTGGCTGCAGAGGATTTTGACCTCGGTCCCAGAGGAGAGCGAACGACGCCAGGTTGTTCCCTTCCCAGCGTCTCGAGCGGGTCCCAATGCGGAGCAGAGATTTTGACGAGTCCCTTAAACGCAGGAAAAACACCCACGCTCTCCTTGGCACTATCAGAGCCATCAGGAGCAATGGGGAGGCTGTGAAATGGGGCTGAAAGCTGGATTCGGCGATTCTGCACCCAGCGCAGTGCTGCTGGGGTGACCTTGGTGCGTGCTCTCCCGCTGCCCCATAGGGACGACTCCATGTCCCCTGCCCTGCCGTGGTGGATCCTGTTACAGGGGATTTTGGGGACGTGGGCATCAGAAGGATTTTTCCAGCTCGGTTCCTTCGAGGTGTCACGATGAGGGCTGCCCTTGGTGCCATCCTGCCCCTGGCAGCCGCGGGTTTTGGCACCGTCCCTCGCCTTGGCTGGGGATGCAACGGGGGCGAGGGGCCGGATGGCAGACACTGCAGGGTTTGTCCCAGGGATTCCGGGCAAAATCGAGGAGAAAAAAAGAAAGAAAAGAAAAAAAAAATGCATTTGCAAAAGGATGAGGAGGGGAAGCATGCCTGCGAGGACAAGGCTGCCTTGTGAGCTGGGCTTTGTGTCTGGGTGCGCTGCTGGAGCCAGCCACAGAGCCCTGCTTTGCTCGTTTCCCCAAAAACGAGGATGTGCATCTTGGCACATTGAGGAGAGTGGCTTACAGCAGTGGTGACTGCAGTTCTACATCCCTAAGCACCACGTCCAGGAGCAGGACATCTCTGGGTCAAGCCAGAGTTTGTGCACAAGGACATGTTCACACCATCCCACACGAGGTGGTGCAGGGTTAGAGCTGGGTAGAGCCAATAATTGGTCTTTTTTGTCTGCTCTCACTTACAATCGTGATAGGATTTGTTCGGGACACATCGTTGGTGCTCAGTTAAAGGACAGCTTCACTCCAACTCATTTTAAGCAGCAGCTCCTGCACTGGGCTTGTCCCGTGGCCCCGTTCCCCCACCACAGGGTGCAACCTCATCCCTTTGTTTCACCACAGGTCGGGGCGGTTTGTTTGACGGGAAATGAGGCAAATCCATTTTAATTGGATTCCTGGCCGGCGGGCCGGCCGAGCGATCGTGTGTCGGCGGGGCCGTGGGCTGTCCCGGCATACAAAGGGGCCCTTGTGCCTCCTGGCACAGCCAGGGCCAGACCCCGTACGTCTGCAGAGGCTCTTTCTGGTTCTTGTGAATCCTCTCAGCTGCTCGGTCCCATGCAAAAACCAGCCTCGTGCAAGCATGGGCAGACCTGGTGGTGGTGGTGGTGCTGGAGGAGCAGCTCTCAGGGCCAGAAGGCAGGACCAGCGAGATGCCCACCATCAGCATCACAAGCAAAACCCGTGACATTAAACACCCCTGGCATTATAAACCCATCACCATCAACAACGAACCAACTTTTTCCTCCAAAGCCCAGGCAGGGACAGTCCAGAAGGTGCTGAGGACCTCTGCAGCCAGGTCCCATCACAATTCTGTTTTTTTTTTTTTTTTTTTTTTTTCCCTTTCCACCTGTGTTTTGGTAGGACCTACTTCTCATGATCTCAGCAGAGTCACTCATGTGGATGTTTGAGCACAGCCAAAGGGTGTTGCTGCTGCTCTGTAGCACAGGAGACCAAATTTCTGCGTGACCCTGGTGGGAAGGGAGGCTCAGGGCATGACCTGGGCTGCCTGGGGTTTGCTGCTGACAAGGAGCAGTTTTGGTTTCCCCTCCAGGTGCAAGAGGAGGATAACCAGAACCTTCTTTATCAGCTTGGCCCTCAGTCCTCCCTGCTTGGGGCTCTTGCTTGCATCCACACCCAACACAGTCCTTGTCACATGTGCTGAGATGGCAGTGCTGGGCACAATGAGCCATGCTCATGGGTTGCTTTTGGATGGACAAAGCCAAACGTTGCTGGCAACATCGCTGGGAGGAGAGGGGAAAAGTTCCAATGTGGCAATGAAAAAAAATGGCACTTGTATGTCACAGCACCACTGTGCTGGGGTTTCCTTACCCGATTCACCTTCCCCTGGGACATCTCACCCCGTCACGTCCTTACAAACTCTTTCCTTCCCCCACCAGGGTGATGGCGAACCTCACAACTCCAGCCTGGACCCGAGTCCTCAACAGCTCCTCGGGGCCAGGTGGCGTGGAGGACACCTACAAGTGTATCTTTGACGAGGACTTCAAGTATGTCCTGCTGCCCGTCTCCTACGGCATTGTGTGTGTGGTGGGGCTCGTCCTCAACCTGCTGGCCCTCTATGGCTTCATCTTCAGGATCAAGACCTGGAACGCCTCCACCACGTACATGTTCAACCTGGCCGTGTCCGACACGCTCTACGTGGTCTCCCTGCCCCTCCTGGTGTACTACTATGCCATGGGGGACAACTGGCCCTTCGGAGTGGGCTTGTGTAAGATAGTCCGCTTCTTGTTTTACACCAACCTCTACTGCAGCATCCTCTTCCTCCTCTGCATCAGCATCCATCGATTCCTGGGCATCTGCTTCCCACTCAAGTCGCTGCGGTGGGGGCACGTCCGCTACGCCCGGCGGGTTTCAGTCGTCGTCTGGGTGGTGACGGTGGTGTGCCAGTCCCCCGTGCTTTTCTTCGTCACCACCAGCATGAGGAGGGACACCATCACCTGCCACGACACATCCAGCAAGGACCTCTTTGGCCAGTTTGTCATTTACAGCTCGGTGATGCTGGTGCTTCTCTTCTGCATCCCTTTCCTCATCATCATCGTCTGCTATTGCCTGATGGCCCGGCGGCTCCTGCAGCCTACGTGGGGCATCTCCCGGCTGTCCCGGTCCAAAAAGAAGTCAGTCAAGATGATAATCATCGTCTTGGTGGTCTTCATAGTTTGCTTTCTTCCTTTCCACGTCACTCGCACCCTGTACTACTCCTTCCGGAGCTGGGACTTGAGCTGCCAGACCCTGAACGCAATAAATTTAGCCTATAAGGTGACGCGGCCCCTAGCCAGCACCAACAGCTGCTTGGATCCCGTTTTGTATTTCTTAGCAGGACAAAGGTTTATGAAGTTTGCAGGCCACAAAATGCCGGGGAAGCCTCAAAACGAGATGGCGCTAGGAATCGTGCCCAACAGTCCTCTGGGAACCAGCAACGACACGGACACGATAGCCAAGGGCGTGAAGTCCTAGCTCTGCCCTGGCACGGTGCAATGGCTACCAGGTTTGTCCTGCATGTGACGGGAGATGAGGATGCTCCAGGGCCCGTGGCTTTTGGGGTTTGTGGCACCTTGGCTTTGTACCCACTTCGGAGTGGTCTGCGATAAATGCGCTCCTATGCACGCCGGCGTTTGGGGCGTTTTTTTCAGGAAGGTGCTGTTGAGGTTGCATGGACAGACCCCGTACTTGTACCTCTTTGTCACTGAGTGGCACCTCTCCAACTGTGAGGCTGGGTGACCTTCTATCATGGTGACAAAATCTGCTAAAAAGTCACGCCGTGGGTATCTTGCATCGTTTTCCCAAGCAGAAACATGTGCAAAAGGTCCCCTAAAGAAACGCGTCTGCCTCCCTCCAGATTCCCTGGCCCGTAATTAGCACGCGTTTATCAGGCTTGCCGTGCCTTGGCAAGGGAAGAAAGGCTTTGGGGCGCTGAGGAGCGTCAGCTGTGGTTTTGATAAACAGGTCGATAAAAACGTCAAGTGCAATTACCGCCCGCAGTGGGGACGGGACTCCCCCGGCTTTGCATCCCTGGATAAATGCTTCCCATTAACTGCGGTGCTGCTGCTCCACCTCACAGGGAGTTACTGGTGCCAGCAAACGGGTCCCCTGGAGGGTCTCTGGTGGGGTCATCTTCCTACGAGAGACCTGCTGGTGCTTCCCAACAGCAATGTCCACCTTTGAAAAGCTTATAGGGACCCATTGATTTTGGCTGCTGCCTTTAATAATCACCTCCAGATCCTTAAAAATCTTTTGGCTGCTGCCTTTAATAATCATCTCCAGATCCTTAAAAATTAGGGGGAGCTCTTCATGGCTTGCTTTTAGCCCTCTTGTAGTGACATGTGTTTCCAGCAAAGCAGTGAACACCGTTGCCCAGCCCCTTGGCTAAGTGCTGCCATGTCCCCATTGCTGCTCCCTGTGATCCCAGTAATCCCAGTGCCCCTCTGGAGCATCTCGGCACATCCCTTACTGACAGTGTGGTCTTTCCCTGGGAATTTCGGGAATAAGCCCTAGAAATTCAGGAATAATTCGGGTGCTAAGGCCTGCGTTCAGGAGCTATGCCAATAAACATGGTGCTGAGCTTAACCCTGGTCCTGTCTGGACCCCAAAGTCAGGCCAGTTCAGAGTAAGCACAAAGCACCAGGAGGTCCACATGGTCTTTCTCCTTAATTACTGGGTTAGGGAGTCGAGAACCCAGGCCCGTGGTTTCCTTGCCCAGTTTTGTCACGTGGATGCTGATTCCTCACCCCAAAAAATGAAAAGAACTGGCCGAGTTCTGATGTGTAAAACCAGCCCTGGCTCTATTTTAGGGTTAAGCAAACACTTTGGGTCCCGGTTTACAGCAGTTCCACAGACCTCTTTGTAGCTTCTCCCATCCCTCCTTCCTCTGCAGTGGCTTGGGGGAGATAAAGACGTGCCACGACACAACTGTCCGGGTTCAGCCAGGGTGACTGGGACCGTTCGGGGCTAACTGGGAGGTTCCTGTGGTCCCAGCTCCGCAGAGTCGTGGTCCCTTGGAGGGCTTTTGTCCTGACCAGCAATGCCACAGCCCCAGGAGGTGAGGGAGGGGACTGTCTCGGTCCTGAGCACCATCAGCAAAGAAAAACAGGGCATTTGTAGGGTGATTCATCTCATCCCTGAGCGAGCTTTTAAGGTGGGGTTGGGCTGAGGCAGGCAGTGCACCGTGGCAGCACCTTTTTTTTTCCAGGAGAGCTGGGAGCCTGGCTTCACGGGGAGGGTTGCAGGCAGTCACCGAGGCGAGACAAATCACGGGGAGAAGTGAACTCGACCGAAGCGCCGAGCAGGTACAAACGTTTCTCCAGGCCACGTCTTGCCTGGCCTGCCACCGTTGCCAAAAAGCAGCGTGAACGCCAAGTTGCGTGCTCTGAATAACTCAAGAAAATGGGCTCAAAGTTCACCCCTGTGGTCCTCGGTGAGCCCACCTTGGCTTCAGACCACCGTTTTGGGGTCCCTCCATGGTCCTCGTCCTACTCTGTTCTGCTGGAGAGCAGTCGGAGGGGTCCCAACTGGAAGCTTATAAATATATATATATATTTTTTTGTTTGTCAAGGCACTAACTTATACTAAAAACCAAAAAAAAGTGGGTTTTGTGACAGTAACTGTACATTTTTATTTTTGTAACATGCAGACATCTCAGATTTCTTAGAGTAAATAAATTTATTTCTACAATGAGCACTCTTGTGCTGTCTCCTCCGATTTGTACTATTGAGGGAGTACCAGGGCAAGAAGTTGGGTGTCTGTCCATATGTGGGCTCCTCAGGAGATATCTCCAGCAATTAAACTGGTCCATGGAGGAGCTGGTCACCCCAAGAGGAAGGTCTTCTCACTCATGGGCCACATCCCTGCTCATTAGGCACAGGAGCAGATGAGAATTTACTTTGGTGAGAGGTTGGGGCACCCCAGCACATCCCTACGGGTGACCCAAGTGGCCCTTTGGACCTCAAGAGCCACCAAGGAGGCTTCAGCCCTGTCCCTAAGCCAGCCCAGAGGGGTCCTGCAGGGATCTGCAGCGTGCCTACGGGCACTGCACTACAGGACCATACAGTGCTGCCCCATAACTACAACAGGCTGACCCCAAACCTCGGATATACCCCCAAAAGTTCTGGCAGGGGGTTGGGTGGAGTAGAAAATGCCCTGTAAGAGTCCACTGCAGTCTATGCACCAAAAAAAAAAAAAAAAAAAAAAAAACTTCTCTTTGAATCTCAACCCCAACTGATGTCCCTTGAGGTCAACGCTGTCCTGGGCCCAATGCAACCAGTTCTGGCAAAAAAGCAGGGGCAGAGAGAGATACAGGGGTACTGCAGGGCTTTATATGGGTCAAAAAAGCCCTGTTTTTTGTAGCATGGACAGCTGGTCTTTTTTGTTGTGTCACACATCTCCCCGGGCTCAGTGGGTACCTTTTCCTAGGCTGCTCCTGTTGAAGACCAGACGTTGCTGGATTAAGCCCATAATGAGTGTCTAGGTAATTAGCTTTCCGTCCCACAAAATTCTTTCTGCTTCACCCAGCAACTCACGGGGCCACCAACAGCTCGTGCCGGAATGAAACGTCTTGTTCTCAGAGACTTCTCATTTTCCTCTCCAGTAACCAAAAGAGAGGGGTTTCCAGTGCCTAACCACAGTCCCCATGAAAAAACACACATATTTTGTTTATTTGTCTGCTGCTTGCTTCCCAGCCTGGCCCTGGCAGTGCCTCTCCCTGCCAAAACGTGACGAGGCTCATACGACAGTCGCCACATTTAATGCATTTAATACAAACAAAAAAATTTATTACCAAACCACATCGAAATCTGCCTTGCGATAATCTGAGTGGCTTGAATCCCATCCTGAGGCCGACTTCTCCAGCCTTGAGATTGCTTTTGTGCGTTTTTGCTGCACTTGGTCCCCCCGCAGTGTCTCTGAGATGCAACCACAGGAAAACAAATTAAAAAAAAGCCCTCCTGGTTTTCAGCCCAGGTTTTGGAGTCCCACCCCAGGGTGAATGCCATGAGGATGAAGGGCTTGCACGTGAACAGCTTTCACTCGTGGGCTTTCCAGCATCACACCCAGGCTTTTCTTGCCATAATTTCTCTGTAGCTCCTGCCAGCACTGACTCATGTGAGTCACCAAACCCAGGAATGAGAATTAAGCAAGAATCATATCCCCGGATGGGGAGCACGGAGGCTGCGGAGCGACTTCAGAGAAACAAAAAGAAACCCAAAACCCCCACTTTTTCTAAATGCCTCTTGGCACAGGGAGCAGGAAGAGAAAGTTCAGAGCCCTGCTGGGGTGCTGCCAAGCCAAGCACCTCATTGCGTGGCATGGGTGGGAGTGGGGCTTTTGGGGGGCTCTGCTGGCCCTTCTCAATATTTTGGGGGAAGCAGAGCAGGGCTGTGCCTTGCTGCTTGGCATGTCCTCTTGTTTCAGGGAGCCCTGGTTCATGTGCCTTCTGGCTTTCCTCTCCGAGGGCTGGCTTTTTCTAAGGGACAAGTCTGGTCGTCTCCCCTCCGAGTTCGTTTCTGAACCCGTCGGCCGATTCAACAGAGGAACAAATCCCCTGTGGTTTCCTGCTTCTACAAGTTTCATTAAAAAAAAAAAAAAACAGCTTGCCAGGGGAAGGAGAAAGAGCTGAATGAGCCCTCACCCAGCTCAACCCTCATATTAGACATCAAAAAATCCACACCCTGATGCCTGCGGTGGCTTGGGATGGCGCTCTTCATGCCATAAGGGAAGGGGGACAGATGAGGTCCCAAAGGTGACCAGGGGACCAGCAGTAGGTTCAGACGAACAGGGGAGATTCCCAAACTCATTATTAGTGCAGAAATTCCCCAAAACCCAAGGCACCGTTTTTGGGGGGAAAAAAACAAACAAACAAACAAAAAACAGCAAACATGTGGTGTCTGAAATAACAGCCGGTTTTGTCAGGAGTTTATTTTAAGGCACTCACAGGTTTAACACCGGTATTTGCAGACACCTTGGCAAATAAATGGGAAGCCTGAAAGTTTCACTTGAAATTTATTATTATTATTATTATTATTATTATTATTATTATTATTATTATTATTATTTTTAGGGAAACTGTCCTTTCTTATTTATTTTTGGAGGAAAGCATTTTGCTTTTGCTGAACATTTGCTTTTCCTCCAAAATGAAGGGAGATCTCAGGACGTTTTCCACACTAACACTCCTGACAGCTTTTAGAGCTCAAGGAAAGGATGTTGAAATGATGGGTATAAAAATTAAAATAAAATAAGATAAAACAATAAAATAAAATAAAATAAAATAAAATAAAATAAAATAAAATAAAA
>CM021765.1:203389670-203414503 GCA_011076525.1 Nettapus auritus
TCTCTTCTCTTCTCTTCTCTTCTCTTCTCTTCTCTTCTCTTCTCTTCTCTTCTCTTCTCTTCTCTTCTCTTCTCTTCTCTTCTCTTCTCTTCTCTTCCCACAAACCAAAATAAGAAAGAGTTAAAGAACCAGACAGAAACTATTTGCTCTGACCTCCCTGTGACTGGGATCATTTTCTCCTCCCAAATTTTGGTTCAGCCACCCAGTCGAGAAATGCCTCCTGCCCCAGCCCAGCCATCAGGCCAGCTCTGTGGGTTTCCCCTGGTCGCGAGTTAATGCCACCGTTGTGCAACCGGCGGGTGCACGCTCAATGCCGGCCCTGCGTGGGAAGAGGAATCAATTAGAGGACTGTAACAAACCCGATTTAGTAGGGAAAAAAAAAGCAAGAGAAAGACTTTGTTGCTTCATTACCCCGCCGATAAAGCATTCACGAAAGCAGGGCTTGAGGCCAGCTGTGAAAAATAAAGCAATCCTTTCCCAGGAAGAGCAAATGTTTACGCTGCACGGTGCAGGCTGACCCCAGGTAATCTTGGGTTTAGCGACATGCTTTAATAGTGCTGAAAAGGGACTGCTGCTGCATTTCTTTGTGTGGCAGAGCTGCAGCGGCTGTCACACCCATGCTCCCTCCCTTGGCAATGACAATCTGGGGCTTGGAGGACCTTGAAAAGCCAAATAATTATGGGGTGTTCACCCCCCTTCTCCCCTCTTTGGGGCTAGCTGGCTCTTTGCTGTGGACTTTGGTTTGTAGTTCCCCAAAATCTATCCTGCAAACTGCAGTTTTTTTGCATTTAGCTTCCCAATTTCAACCTTTTCCATGTCTGCCCTGTTGGAAGCAGCGTTTTCACCTTTCGCAGGAATTTTCACCAGCTTTTTTTTTTTTTTTTTTTGCTAAGGGCACCTTTTTGAATCAGTTCTTTGCATTGCATCCTAAGTTCACTTCCCCTCCGCCTGCAAACATTTAATCCTTGAGCCCGGACATCTAATTTTGAGATGCATCCTCATTTCTCTGTAATTTCCCCTTTTGCAGCCAAACACTGCAGTAGGAACATTTTTTTTCCCTGCAAATACTTTGCAGTCACTAAATGTCCTCTGCTATATCTGCACTGCTTGCTAACCACAGCCAAGCTTAGCCCGGGGCAGCTCAAATCCATCAGGAACTGCCCGAGCACAGTCTGCCTGGTCAGTTGGCCTTATAGACGTCCCCTCCAGGGATGGAGCACACACCTGGGGCTATTTCAGGAGGGATTTCAGGACCTGAGAGCTTTAAAGGCATTCTCAGATGTTGAGGACATCCTCAAGGGCAAGCCCACAGTGTCTTGCAGCAGACCCACCCCATGGACCCGCTCTACCTCTGGAAATCACCAAAAAGCAAAAGCTGTTGCAGAAAAGGTGTTTTATTTTCCAGGTATATCGTGGTCCTGGCCACTCCCAGCCAAGGGGATCTCCCCACCATCAGCATCTCCCCAGGGCAATGCTGGAGGAGGCAGCAAAGCCTGGCTGAGCTGGGGCTCCTGCAGAATCCTTGCCTCTAACCCTAACAGAGTGAAAGACCCGGGACTGGTGGGAAACAAAGGGTGTTTCAAGGCATTTCCATGGCATTCCTGGTATAAGGCTTGGGTTTTTTCCCCGGGGAGACAACGTGGTGGCCCTGCATGGCGATGACGATGCCCTGTGGCCATGCTCCTCCAGGAACGAGGTCCCCAGCCACCGCTCCAGCCAGCAGCCTCCGGGCAGGCAGTGACTGTCCCAACACGTAGCCCCAGCCTAATTATTCGGAGAGGAATATTTGTTCTGGCTTCGCCCGGAGCAGCTGGCCGTGGGCCAGGCTGTTAACTTCCCAGCCTGAACCCCGGAGGCTCGGGGCAGGCTTTTGGAGCACAACAAACACTTTGCCCTGACCCCGTCCGTCACTGCTCGGCTGCTCCAAGCCCAGTGGCAGCCCAGGGTTGCTCCAGAAGAAAAGAGCAATGCTAAGGAGAAACATCCTCAAATTCTGGCTGTCCAAGACTTACAAATTTTGGCTCAATCCAGGACTTACAAAGTTTGGCTTAGCTTTGCACCACTAAGCCAAATTTTTTTTTTTTTTTTTTTTTTTTTTTTTCCCCAGGAAATGTCCCAGGCACTGGCTCTTGCATCACTCCAAAAACCCTCCTCTTGGTGCAAAAAATGTGATGGGGAGCTTCAGGCATCCCCGGTGCAGAGCCAGCCCTGTTCTTCCAGGGCAGATGGTGGGCTATGTATGGGGACGTCTCCATCCTCCCCTAAATATCCCTCCCTGCCACCAGCCCCTCTCCTTGCTGCTGTTCTTTTTGGCCTGAGGTTTTGAGTGTAAGCCAGAGAGAACGCAAAAATGGAAATCCCCCAGGGCACGTGGGGAAGGAGGACAGAAGGGGAAGGTTTTTGGATCTGGTGGCAGCGCCGGGCTGGCTGCAGACCAGGCATCTTGGGCAGCCACGAGGACACCAAGGCCAGGGCAGGGTGACCTTGTGGGCCACGTCTCACCAGATGGGGCCATTGGAGGTGGAGAGGTGGAAAAGGGCTGAAGTGATGGGCCTGAGGTCATAGGGTTGCCCGTGGAGCTGGAGAAGCTGCAGGGTTTCTCACAGGGGGGTTCTCTGGTGGGAGCATCTCGGAACTGCTCCCATTCCTCCAGGTCTGACCAAAAGGACCCATGGGTTCAGAGTGAATCATCCCAGAGAAACTCACTTCCACTTGCTCACCAGCATCACAGTTTCTTAGAAAAGCCACTATCTGGACTCTGCGAAATCAAATATGACTCCCTTTGGGAACGCAAGAGCTTCTTATAAATACTTTGTCATTAGTTTCTTTCTATTTATCTGCCAGTCCCAGAGTTATCCCACATTTCCTAGACATCCCCATAGGGGCCAGAAAGCCAAAATCTTGGGAACCAGCACTTCCCAGTCTGCAAAATGGGACCAGAGCCCCACAGAGCCTCCCAGGGCACATCCTCCCCATCCCCTTCCCCTGGCATTTGTGCCAGGACAGCTCCGCTTTCTGCTGGAGGATCCCTCCTTAGGGCAGCGTGAAAGGACAAATATTTGGCTTTTCATGCCTTTTTTTGTGTGTGTGCCTGCAATATTTCCAAGGCACCATTGCTGATCATGGGAGATCGCTGTAATTCAGAGGTAGGCAGCAGAGCTCTGCATAATCTGCCTTGTTCCCAAATATTTAGAAATTGCTCATTGATGCCCTTCATGGCATTAAGAGCTCCTTTGGAAGAAAGCCTTGGCTTTGGGAGAACGGGTAAGCTACACAAAATCCTTCCTTCTTTCCCAAACTTGACATTGCATCCAACCATGGTGCTGTGGGGAACAGGAGAGGGACCAAAATAATTTGAAGGGACGTGATTTGGGACCTCATTGGTCCCAGAAGGGCAGGGCACATCTGTGCCCTCAAGGCTGGCAGCTTCCAGAGCTCTGCTATCTCTGGCACAGCCCAGGGTTGCTCAGCCCCCCTCACAGCTGAAACATTTCTGTGCTTTGCATCCTGACAGCCGTCCTCCAGCTCCTTATCTCAGTGGGGTTCCCATGTCCGTGCCAGCCCTTATCTCCCTCCAAACATGCTCCTTTTGCTCATGCATTGGGAGCACATCTCATCCCTGCCAGCTGGCTTTGCAGGCTGGATGAGCAGAATGGCACAAAAGGAGGATTTGGGGCAGTAAATGGGTTTTACCTTTTTTTTTTTTTTTTTTTTTTTTCCCATTTTTTTTTCCCAGCAACATGGTGTGGGTGCAGAGGGACCTTCACCCCCGTGCACAAAGCAAGGCATGGCTGTGGTGTCATATCATGGCCTCGGCTGCTCTGCTTATCTGCAGTGGGTGAGAAGGGCCCGATGCCCCCCAGGGTGCTGAGCAAAGCGGACAGAGAGGCAAAGCACAACCTGGAGCCAGGCAGCGGTGGGAACAGGGCTGTTTGGGCTGAAGGGGAGGCTGATTAGAGCTGCTCAAGGCCCTGAGAAATCCAACCACAATGCTGCAGCACAGGGGGTGCGGAGCTGGGGCTGGCTTCATCATCCCGCAGCAGGATGGAGCCCCTCTGCCATGACTGCTGAGCAGCCCAGCCTCCAGTCCTCCTGTCCAGAGCACCCTTCCCTGCAGAAAGTGGGGCAGAAATTATTGGCCCCTTCATCCAGCAAATCCTTCTGCACCCTGCACTTAACTGACCAGTGCCTTACCACCCCATTATTTCACTTTTTTAAAAAATATTTTTTACCCTAAACCAGCTGCAATGTTGTCTCTTTGTGGTAACTTAAGCCACCAGTCCATAGATTCAAGGGTTACCCAGGTCCAAGCAAGGAGGACATTTACCATCAATAATGGCAGCCGTGGAGGTGCCGTAGCCTGGGGAGGAAATATCTAAAGCAAAGCAGGAGCAAGGCGTTTCCGTGTTGTGTATGATCCATGGATCATGCCCATCACTCCACCTCCAGCTTCATTGTCATCGTCATCCTCATTCTCATTGTCATCCTCATCGTTGTCGTCATTGTTGTCATCATTGGCATCCTCATCCTCATCCTCATCCTCATCCTCATCATATCATCATCCTCATCCTCATCCTATCATCATTCTCATCTTCATCCTCAACCTAATCCTCATCCTCAACCTCATCCTCATCTTCATCCTTAACCTCATTTCTTCTACGAGTGCAAGATGTTCTGAGTGTTCTCCAGAACTGTGGTTATGGGAACTGGGACCCAATTCTCTGGGCATCCTCGAGGCTGATGTTTTCCACAGACTGGAGAACATATTGAAGGTGACCGGGATGGCAGAGCACCTGGAAAAGTACAGATACTCTCCAGGAGGGAAGGGGCTCATCTGTGCTGGTGTCAGCAGGTGGATGTTAGTGATCGGATTGAGCTGAGCCTCCAGGGTCACAGAGAAGGATGCTTCCAGAAGACAGCTGATGCCTGCTCTGAAGCTGCAGATCAGGTCCCAAGAAGCAGAGCAAGGTTCTGGCATTTATTCAGTTTCTTAGAGAGGGAAAGCGAAACCAGGTCCGTGGGAAGGATACCAGCATCCCTGGGGCCAGGAGAGCCCAGGCTGGGATTTTCCTGTCTGTAAAGCCAAGGCAGCGGGGGACTGCATCATTCCTGGCTGCTAATTAGAAGGGCACACACAGATTAATTACATGGTTTAGAAACCACCACAGAAGGAAGGAATTAAGGATAAAAGGAAAAAGTGCATTCTTGTCCGCCAAGGTTCCTGGTTTCAGCCCCTCCACCTTGCACAGGAGCAAACAGAGCCAAGACGTCCCAATTACCACAAAAATGTGACTTCAAGGACTTTCCTAGTCACCTTCTGGGCAAGGAGAGGTGCTCACCTTCCCACACAAGCAGACAGGCTTTATTTCCTAAGGGTGTCCTCTCCTCCCTTGCCTTTCACAATGGCTGGGGTGAGCAGGAGCCTCTGGAGACCACCTGGTCCCACCACAAGCTTGGGCAGGGTGACCTGGATCAGGGAGTCCAGGGCCACATTGAGTTGGGTTTGGGGTATCTCTAAGGATGGAGGCTCCACAACCTCAGTGAGCAATCTTGTCTGCCCTCACAGTAACAAAATCATTTTCTGATGTTCAAAAAGATTTTTGTGTGTTTTAGCTGGTGTCCCTCACCTCCCACCCTGTCCATGGGCACCACTTGGAAGAGTTTGGCTCTGTTTTCTTTCTTCCCACCCCATCAAGTACTTGTAGACATCGATGACCCCTTCCATAGGTGATATGGATATGGATATGGATATCACCTTCCCTTTCTTTTGTCGGGGCTTCCTAAAGGACAGGGAGACACAGGGCACCCCTGGGCTGGCCAAAAATGGGGATTTCCAGCCAGGACCAAGCCCACCAAAGGTAAGGTAGGGTAGACCTGAATGGGCCACAGCCGGGGAAGCTCCCAGCCCTGAACATCAGGCAAGTTCATGGTGATGGGGCATGGGTTTGAGGCCAAGAAGGGATTTCCCTTCCTGGTTTGGCCATGGAAAGTTGCATGGAGGCTTTGGTTGGTTCCCCCCTCCAGCAGCACCAGCTCCAGCCAAGGCGAGCATGGCACCACCCAAAAGGAGCCCAGGATACTGGAGATCTCTTTTCTGTTACTGATCCTCCATTTCATTCAGATCTTTCTCTGGCAAATTTGGGAGACATTTCCCCTGCTTGGCAGCAGCAGAGAGAAGGACCCACCTCAGCTAGGGCCTCAGGGTGCTCCCAGCCCCTCTGAGCCCCATCCTGACACACGGGAGGTCTCTGGGCAGCCTCTGGGGGATGAAAGAAGTTGGGTTCCCCACAGTCCTTGTATGGGAATCTCGTTGGAAACAGACGTGTGAGGAGCTTGCCAAAAGGAAATATTCAGCCAGAGATGTCAAAACAGATTTTAATAACTGTATACAAACCGTCCGGCATCCTAGAGCAGGAGTAAAGAGGGAAATAATGATTAGGAGAGACAGTTTTACTATTTAAAACTTCCTGAATCATTTCTACCCAAAAAAAGAACAATTGACTCTTACTCATTTCACTCAAAAATAGACTTGGGAGCCCTCAGGATGGGGTTGTATTGTCCTGTGCAGAGGCAGGCAAGATACAGGGCGTGTAGAGGAGGGACACCGTGTAGAGGAGGCACCCCATACCTCCCAGGTTTTCCTTCTCAACAGCATCTCACCACAACTGGGACGTCCTGCTGGCTCCACACAGCTTGGGGTAGAGGTCATGGGCACTTGGGCTGGCAAAAGGGAGAAATATTTCACCTGCTCCAGTGAAATTTAAAGGGGAGACCCATCTGGTCTCTCTTCCAGGACAACATGGATTTTAATGCTGCAAAATTCCCAAGGCTCGTCTAAGGCCTCTGCTTTTGTGCTTGCCTTGGAGCGAGGCCATAGCATGAGTCACAAGATGCTTACTGTTTGTTTGATATACCAGTTCTTGCTCTATTGAATCTCTAAGAGGGAAGTTAATTCGTAATCCCAATCAATGAACTGCCAGAGAAGGAGGAGAAAGCAGAAGAGGAGAAACCAGTCAGTTCGGTGCTAACACCGCCGCACCAACAAGACGTTTCACGTTGCCTGCTGGTGTGAGCACGCCTTCCTCTTGCCATGCAACAGTCCTGTGTAACAGTCCTAGGACCTATGTGACAGTCCTATGACCTAGGAAACAGTCCAAGGACCTACGTGAACACCGCTGAGTTCCTCAAGCCCTGCATGGTGCCTACAGGGACTTGCCATGGATGCAAGGGAGGAACTCAACCCACTGGAGACATCTGCTTGGAAGATACCCAAAGAAATCAGCCAGTTTGCACGCACCAGGGCAGTTGTCCATGCAGAGCAAGCAGGTGACATCTCTGATAAAAGAGGAGTTGTTCTCACGTGTGATAACTCTTGGGAGGAGATGGGCTTGCAAAGGAGGAAGGAGAGGGACTGGTCTGCTGGAAGGCAAAGCAAGGAAGAGTGAGAAGAGCAAACGGAGGAGCTCATCCAGCAGCTGGCAGGGTGGGACCAAGCCCTCAGGTTTCCCTGGCTGTTTGCAGACAAAACGACATTGTGCACGTGCAAACACTACAGAGGCAGGTGCTGTCTCTGGAGGCTGTGATCTACCTGCCTGGGAATGGCCAAACCGGGTAACTGTTGCGTTGACTCATGGACCATATGGTACCCCCAAAATACTGGGGATTGGGGCATTTGGAGACTCTGGCAGGCATAGATCAGCCTCGTGGGATGCAGCTCACCCAGGGACTGATCAGAGAGGCACCTTCAGGAGCCCCAAGGTGAGAGGAGACCTCACGGTGCGTCATGCCCAAAAGTCTTGGTTAGCCAAGAGGATTTGCATCTGCTCTTAACCCAGCAGAGAAAAGCAGCATTTTGTATTAAGTCTGCGATAAAACACATAAGTCAAGGTGCTTATGTCATGCTTAATTGTAGCCCCCTGGTAGCAGCTTGTGCCCTTGGCCTCTGGAAGACAAGGTTGACAAACACTCAGAGCCATGTGTCTCAGGAATGGAGTCCAGCACAAACCATTTTGGAGAAGACACCATGGCTCATGTGATGTTTCAGCCACCCTACTGAGATGGACCAGCTTGGATCAAACACATCCAAGCCCACCAGCTGCTCTGTTCTCAACCGGTCTTGGAGCCAGCCTCACACTTACCTCTCCTCCGACAGCAACGCAAAAAAAGGTCTGGAGCACGGCACAGTCACATCCCCGTGCCGGAGTTTCGCCTCCAACCTTACTGGAAACACAGCCAGCTTCTCGTACACTGTCCCCGTTAATGTTCTGTTTTTATTTTAAACCTGTTTGTTATTGCTCAGCTTCCCTTCGAATGCTTGTTTCTGAACATCCAAGAATAGAGACTAGTGTCAGATAATAACAGGAAGGAAGCAGGAATGCCTAGGGTTACTGGATATGTTGAATTAAACCTATTTCACATGTTTTTTTCTGTTCATGCTGAAGGTGCTTCCCCTAGCCCCACTGTTTATCTTCTGGAAAGGGGTGTGGGAGGAAGAAGAGTGATGTAAAATGAGAGATTTGGAGTCATTTCTAGCTTGGGCACAGTGCGACTTGGGACAAGGGGCTCCAAAGCAGATCAGCAGCCGGGGCTTCCCAGCAGTTCCAAACTGGATCAATACTGACCACGTAGAGCACGGTGCATTTCATCTGTCACACTGCCAGTAAGAAGGCTGCGATCCTCCTGCCACATCCTGGCTGCTGTAGACCCAGCTGGGAGGTGGTGACCTGCAGGAGATCCGCGACAGCACCACAAATGTTGCAAGAGTAGCCATCTGTATCCAAATTCACTGCCTCAAAGCTCCTGGTGACAGATAACCACTGCCGGTGTCACCCGGCTGTTCGATCCCTGCTTGAAAGCAGCGTGGCTTCCTGCTATTGTGTGTCCAGCCCACAGAGCCGTACCCAGGAGCGGAGTCATTGCTATGATTTACCAGCACCAGCTGCCCTGCTTTCTTCCATTCCCCCCTTGGAAAGAAAATGACCTTCTGTTGATCTTATATCTGGTTGTTTTAGCCCGAAAGTTTATGTTAGAGCAGCTTCCACCCCGCTGAGATCAGTTAGACGTGCACGGAAAGGCAGGAGCCCAGCCTCCGGCAGCTTGCAGCCTGCAGGAAGAGTTTCAAGTGCTTCACGGCTGTCTGTCCACGGGCCTGGCTCTGGGTCTAAGATGTCTGGGAGTGCCCACGTGGCAAATAAATGCGATGCAATAAGGTGCCGTGCCATGCAAGGAAATTAAATGCAAGGAAATGTGATGCAGCATGATGCAAAGCAAGGAAATGTAATGCAACATGATGCAATGCAAGGAAATGCAATGCAGTGCATTGAAATAAAAATGCAACGCAATGAAATGAGATTAATAAAGTAAATAAATAAAACTATCTGTGGGAAGAAGGATGAAAAATTACAGACATCAGGGAGACCCTGCAGAAAGTGCAGCGCGCGGTGTCGTGAGCCAGGCCACCCACTGCTGCCCGCGCTGCCTGCCGACACACGCAGGGAACAAGCTGATCTCGTTTGCCGGCAAATTCCCCTCCTCCTCCCCCACCTCCCCGCCAATGCAGAGAATTTCGCTGCCTTCTTGTTTGTGCAACACATCCCGAACGGGACGGACCTGCTTCGGCATTTTTGGCTTGGGCAGGTCCGGGGCTGGCTGGGGGCGGCTGGGTCCAGGAGCTGCAGCTGGGGCTGCGACCTCCTTTTGGGGGCCCTGGTGCATTTTCTAGGTGAAAAATGGGCACTTGTCCCTGTGTGCAGCTGGGAAAACTGAGGCATGGATTGTTCTTGTCCCACCTGGACGCCGGGATCTACAAGGCAAGGTGATATTGGCCCTTCTACCAGCAGCTTGACCTTGCATCCAGCTGTAACCCTAATGGGGAGCAGCATGGTGATACTTCTGGTTCCGAGTAGGTGCCAAAATATTTTTGCAAGTGTTTTGAGCCTGACCCAATGTCCACAACCCATCACTGAGCCTTAGAGCCCAAGCCAAGTAGCAAAGGAGCAGTGAGCACCTGGATTCACCTCATCCAAGCCCATTGCAGGCTGCAGCCCAACTCCCTCTGATCATGACCATCAGCTGTGGAACAAACCCCAGGAACAAGGGCTAACCCAGGGGTCTCTTTCACCTCTGCTCCTCTAATTTTGGAGCTCTCTCCCTACATCTGGGGTGGCAGCATGGGCACAGGCTCATCAGACCAGGCTGGATGGGGCTCAAGACATCCCTGGTCCATCATTCCCCTGCCAGCAGTGATGGGCTCATCGGGGCTTTAGCCAGGATGCTCTTAAATCCTCCAGGGAGCTTGACATCAGCCAAGCACATCTCCCCGAGCCTGGACACTCCCACCATGCCCCCAGACACCACCTTCCTCCCCACAGCACCCAAGCCCAGGTGGGACCCAAGCCCAGCCTCGCAAACCCCCATGTTGAGAAGGAAGTAGCAGCAGCGGTGCCTGGGCCGCCCAACCCCGACAGCTGACGGCTGGGACCCCCCAGGACTGTATTTCCCTTGTTATACTTTCACCTCCATGTTTGTACAAAATGTCTGGGCACCAGCAGTACTCTGAGGTTTGTTTGGAAGATGCTGCCAAGGCTGATGCTGCTCTGAGTGCTGCCGAGCAGGAAACGTGTGCCTCCAAAAATCGAGTCCATCCTGGAAAGTGGTTTGGTCCCTGCCCATCAGCCAGCACAGAATAACCCACTATCTGTGAATCAGTACGTTAGCATCAGGATTATCGCCAAAATCTTCCTATAAAATGCTAAAATTGCGTTCAGTTTAATTGCCTGAGTGTGCGCGCCGAGCCTGCCCAGCAGCCGCTGACGGAAGGGGAAAACTTCTTCCTAAAACCTGTCTCATTTCTGTCACTCTGCCTTCTTCCAGAAAATCACAATTGCTTTCCTAGAAGAAAGAAAGTCAGCTTCTGGAATTAAAAAGCCCCCCTTGGGACCAGGCTTCCCGTTTCGCCCTGTGTGACGGGGCATGGTGTGCTTTTCCATAAAGCAGAACTGAAAGGGAGAAGCGCACGCACGTGGGCTGCTCCATGCAGAGCACCCCTTTGGTGGTGCCGGACATGAGGCAGATGTTCTCCTCATTTCCGTTCCTAAAATAAAAGAAACGTCCAGTTTGGTCCCCTTTGCAATGGGCTCTTCCCCTGCCTGCCTCTCACTGCTCTGCTGGGGTGTCCCTTAGGGAGATGAAGCCCCTGGAGGGGCTCTCCAGCAGCACTGTCACCCTCATGGGATGTTTTGGGTTGAGAAACCCCCTGCCTGGCTGGTATTTGGGTGCCCTGAGGGTCCCCAGCTGGCACTGCCCCAAGGAGGCACAGGGAGCTGCCAAGACAGCAGGAAGCATCGCGTTGAGCATTTTTTCGGGTTAGGAAGCCGGGTGGTCCTGTCTGCAGGATGGAGGAGTGCTGGTGCAGGGCCCCCCTTGCCAAGTGCACTGGCAAAGAAAAATTCCCTTGTTCAAACGCAGAGCATTAAATTTGCAGTGCGGGAACTAAAAGTGCTTTGCCCGTTGTGTTTTAAGACTTGTTCTTTTGCATATTGCTCTGGAATTTGAACATCATCATTGCAATGAAGTGCCTGGGGCTTGTGGCAGTGCTGTAGGGCTCCTGGAGAGCTAGGGGAGCATCCTGCCCCATTCTCACCCTCAGATGCTGCATCAGAGCCAGGAGGAAACTCAAATGATGCATTTTGGCTAACACCTATCAGACTAATTCCTGGGAAAGCTACCCAACTCGGCTGGCTGTCCCCACACCCTGGCCAACCCCTTCCCTAAGACCCAAGCACTGGGACCCCCAGGAGGGTGACAACCTGGGCAGCACATCAGGGCACGGTGGGACGCTTTGGTTACGGGATAATCACAGAGCCCACCACGGTGGTCCATACCTGAAAGGCCTGTTTTTAACCTAAACCCAGCTAATTTTGCCCTACAGATGTTCCCAGAGGTGTTTGGGGTGCCCAAATCCTGGTGGCATGGTGGCACCCAAGGGCTGGCATCTCCAAAACCCGCTGCCCGGAGAGAGCGCTGCAGCTGGAGACCTGCCTCTGACCCGCCAGCCAAAGCAAACAAGTGATCGAGGAAACAGCAACAAGCAGAGGGGAAGTTATTTTAAGTCTTTCCCAGATGGGAAACGGTGGAGGTATCCATGGGTCTCGTGTGCTTTGCCTTCCTAATCTTTCCCCGCGGACACGGCCCGGAAAGCCACGAAGCCCAGAGGCAGCGAGCCAAAAGCGCCACACGACCCCAGCTCTGTCCTCAGAGGGAAAAGGAGCAATTATCTGTGATAATAAGGTGGCAAAAAACACCTTCCAGGTGAGGTGTCCGGCACCCAGGCTGCCTCCCAGGCACCCAGCACCTTTCCTCTGCTGAACTCCTGGGGGAAATGGGAGCTGGAGACACAAAAGGCACCTGTGCCCCATTCAGCTCCTATAGGGTTGTGGAGAGAGGAAAAGTGATATGGAAGTGACCCTGAGTCTCCAAGACACGTCCGGGTGTGCTCAGGAAAGGAAAGGAAGCCTGCGGAGATGAAGTCGCCCATCATCATCATTGCGCCGGGTGAGGAGAGGCTCAGCTCCCCCTTCCTGCCCCGCTGACGTCCACGGGGCTGTAGGAAGGCAGGTTGGGGAGGAAAGCAGGCTGAAACGCGATTCTTGAGAAATGCTGAGGCATAGGAACGGCAGGTTCTTGTACGTCAGGAGCCAAATCAAAGCATTTTTTTGTGCAAATTCCCAGGAAAGGCGAGGTTGCCAGGTTCCCACGGAAGCCTGGAGGAGTGGGTGCGTCGGGATTGAGGCTGCTGTGGGGATCTCAGCACTCCCGGCAGGGGGCTGGATCCCCCAAAATATGGGCCCGGGACCCCTCAAGGGATGGGATCTTCTCCACCAAGTACCTTCCCTGCCCAAAAAACGGCATCAGGGGCCTCATGCTGCCCAAACGCAGGCAGCTCCTGCTGGGATTTGTGGTGTCCGTATGGCCGCAAATCTCTGCTCTGCGCTGCCCTGGGGAAGAATTTGCTGGAAGATGGTTAAAAAAAGACAGAAAAAAGAGATCAAACGTCGCCTCGTCATTAGCAAGCTCGGCCAGGCCGGCCACCTGGCAGGCTGGCGCTGTCAGGAAAAGGGCACCGAGGGACTGGCCTCATTTCCATTGCAAATAGCTTGGAGTAATGAGATTTTTCACGCCAGCCGCCTCCGGTTGGGTGAGCTGGAGGCAGGATGAGGGCACCTGGTCCTTGTCCCCAGCATGGCCAGGCTGGGGACACCCTGGTAGCCCCATGGGGATATCCCCAGCCCGTGGTGGCTGTCCCAGGGGGCTGCAAGCCCCCGGTGCCTGGTCCATCCCTGGGCAAGGAAAGCATAAAGGGCACCGATAATGGGACTACTGGGAGCATCCAGCCAGAGGGGCAGACACCAGGTGGCCCCAAAAGTCTCGTGAGGCCAAATCCAGCTGCTGTGCCAGGCCGTTCTGCCAGGGGTTAATTGGATTGGTGACAGGCAGAGAGGAACCCGTTCGCTTTCCCCCGTTAATTCCGGCAGAGAGCTTCCTCTCCCTTGTGCCTGCGTTATAAAAAGCTGTTAAAATGACGGCACTCGGATGCCTGGCTCAAAAATGCCCATTTCCCTGAATCCAGCCCCAAAACACCGGTGCTCGTGGAGGCAGACGGAAAGGAAGCCTGGGGACGAGGCATGGAGGCCGTCAGCCTTTGCCTTGCCCAGGGTCTGGCGGTGTTTGCAAGAAGCCAGGTCCCATCCAGAGGCGTCTGCACATCTGTAATCAGCAGTGACATTGCCAGGAAGAGGAAATTTCTTTTGATTACCCAAAGCACGGCCAAAAGCCCCAGGTAACTTGTCAACCGACCTCCGAATCAGCCGGGAACCCTCCGGTTTTGCAAGCGAAAAAATAACAATAATCGTGTCTGCAGGCAAATGTCTCACCCAACTGAGTAGCTGAAATTGGGGTGAAAAACCCTATTTCCCTCTCCCACCCGTGCTCAACCGCAAAATTGTTTGGGTTTTTGAACTCATGTTTATCCCAGGTGCCACGGGGCTGGCGGGCGGCCAGGAGCAGCCGCTTCTCGGTGTTTTTCAGACTCCTCGCCCTATTTACGGCGTGTCCCCATGGCCAATCTCACCTTGAGGACCTCCAAGGACAACCACGGAGTGAGGACATCAGCTGTACTCCCCCAGCCCCGCAGACGGAGGCAGGATGGGCGCTGCCGCCCATTGCAGGAGCGAGCTGTGTCCATCCTCAGCCTCATCTCCCCCACCAAAGGGAAAACCATCGGGCTTCTTCAGAATGCCACCAGGCGTGTTTGCGCAAGGCGTGTTTTCTGCTCCGCTCCCCAGACAGACACTTTTTCACCCGGTTTCCGGCTCCCCGCGGCGGATGGGAATTTCGGCAGGGCACCGAGCCATCCCCTGCCAGCGCAGGCAGCCCTGGGACTGGGGAGGGAAATGGCTCCAGCCTGGCTGTGGCTGCAAATATTCACGGCTTCTCCTGCCAGAGCCCATCTCCCTGCAGCGCTGCAGTGCCAGGATCAATGAAAGCCCGCGTTGTCCAGGCGCCAGCAGGACCCGGGCACTTTGCTGTGTCTCCCCATCTCCAATCCTACAGCCAGATCCCTGCCCCAAACCCTACAGCTCATAGTGGGGGTGCACAGCTCAATGAGGCAGTGCTGGGGAGCTCCCTGCATCGTGCTGGGTGATGCTGGCTGGCACCTCTCTCCCACCCACCCCCTTGAAACCCCATAAAAAGAAGGAAAGGGTGATAATTCTGGGGGTAAAAATGTGCTGAGCGCAAGATCCCACAGTGCCCACCGTCCCACGGGGTACCAGCATCCTCGGGCTCTTTATGCATCAGTTCTTTCCTACCCACGGCGTGCCCCGGGCTCCTTTCCTTATTGCCCTTTAATAGCCCTGCTCAGGAAGCACGGTGCCTTTACGGCCTGGTTAATGAGTGGTGAAGGTGCTGCCACCTCCTCTGCTCCTCTCCCCACTGCAGCCCCAGCCCCTCTCACCAGCACCGTGGGGAGAACCCGTCCCCGATGCCCGGCTGCTCCCTGTGGGCTCTCCACGCCGCTGGGCTCTGTGCAGATGGGGAGTTCCAGATGTTGGATGGGGAGATCCAGATGTTGGGTGGGGTCATCTAGCCATTGGCCGGGGCAGGAAACCCCCACCCTGCAAACCCCATTTGAGGCAGGATTTGAGGCAGTCCAACACCCTATTGGACACAGATATTTACACGGGGGCAATGGGTAACCTTCTCCAGCAGTGCTTCCCATCCAGCTGTGCACTATTCCATCTGGGCCCCCACCCAGCTGTGACACCCACCCCTCTGTTACTCCCCATCCAGCCGTGCCCCTGTCCAGCTGTTCCCCCATCCCACTGTCCTTCCTCACCCAGCTTTTCCCCCATCCAGCTGTGGCCCCCATCCGGCTGTGCTCCCCATCCCGTGGTCCTTCCATACCCAGCTGTTCTCCATCCAACTGTGCACCCCCATCCAGCTGATCCCCATCCAGCTGTGCATCCCCATCCAGCTGTTCTTCCATCCAGATGTGATATGCATCATGCTGTCCTTCCCCATCCAGCTGTGCCCCGATCCAGCCGTGACCCCATCCATCTTTTCCCAATCCAGCCACGCATACCAAATCCAGCCATGCATCCCATCCAGCTCTGCACCCCCATCCAGCTGTGGTCCTCATCCAGATGTGACGCCCATCCTGCAGTCCTTCTCATCCACCTACACCCCACATCCAGCTGTGACCCTATCCAGCTGTTCCCCATCCAGCTGTTTCACCACCCAGCTGTGCACCCCCATCCAGCTGTTCCCCCATCCAGCCGTGTCCCCATCCACCTCTTCCCTCCCCAACTGTCCCCCTTCCTTGCCGTGTCCCCCCCCAGCCGTCCCCCTTTCGCCCTGCCCTGTCCCCCCGCAGGTGCCGGATGGTGCGGAGCGGGGCGGAGCGGGGCGGAGCGGGGCGGAGCGGGGCCCGGCGGGCAGCAGCGGGGCCGCCCCGGGCTCCCAGCACCGCCGCCACCGCCGCTTCCAACCCCGGAGCATCCCGAGTGCCGGTAAGTGCTCAGCAGAACCGAACCGGGCAGGATGAGGCCCGGCCGGGGCACTCAGGACCGGGTAGGCTCGGGTTGAACCGGGACAAATCCTGCCCAAGCCGGCAGGGAGAAAACCCGATCCGGGCAGAAGGATCCGGGTAGGATCGGGGTGAAGTGGCCAGGGTTGGAGCAGGACCGGGGTAAGGATTTGGCCCTGGTCCCCAGCTGGTTTTTGGGGCATGCAGCCAGCCGCATTGGGGCTGTGCACTGGAGGTGCAGGGTGCTGGGCACCCCAAGGGTATCTGAAGTCCCTCAGGAGGGGGCTCAGGACTCTTTTTGGGATGTGGGAGGGGGTCACAGCTGGATTTTGCCCCCCAGCCCCATGCCCATAACACGGCCAGCCCCAGCACCCGTCACCCATGGGGAGCGGGATGGGGTCTTGGGGTCTCCCCAGATTTTCCCTACAGCCCAAGTGGGGTCTTGGGGTCTCTCCGGCTCCCCCCTACGGCCCAGGTCTGGGTCTTGGGGTCTCCCCAGCTCCCCCCTACAGCACAGGTTGGGGTCTTGGGGTCTCCCCAGCTCCCCCCTACAGCCCAGGTCTGGGTCTTGGGGTCTCCCCAGATTTTCCCTACAGCCCAAGTGGGGTCTTGGGGTCTCTCCGGCTCCCCCCTACAGCCCAGGTCTGGGTCTTGGGGTCTCCCCAGCTCGCCCCTACAGCCCAGGTTGGGGTCTTGGGGTCTCCCCAGTTTTTCCCTACAGCCCAAGTGGGGTCTTGGGGTCTCCCCGGCTCCCCCCTACAGCCCAGATCAGGGGTCTTGGGATGTTTTCCCTAAAACGGGCTCCCCTCTTGTCCCATCCCCGTCTCAGGGATCCAGCTGACTAGGGACATGCCTGCCTCGCCGGCGGCTGCCAAGCCCCCAGGTGGATATGGCAGAGGATTTCAGGGATTTCAGGGAGGTGAAAAACCCTCCGTGATCCCAAAATCAGGGGTGAAGCTCAGAGGGACGGGTTCCCCCCGATGCTCCCCAAACCCTCTGCTCCCATGACACGGGCAGTCGGGGACGTGCTTGGGGTTCCCCGGGGACGCATGTGGCGCATCCTAAAATCTCCCCTAAAACCATCTGGGTGTAAATACCCCTTTGTGGGTAAATACCCATGGGTTTGTATAAACCCTACAGCTGGTGGGGGGCTGCGAGCTGCCCTGTCCCTGTCCCAACACCTCCCCTTCGAGCTCCTTGCCCCCTAATCCTGCTCCGTGGGGGCTGCAGGAGGAAGGACCCGATAGAAGAAAAACCCCACTGGAGGTGTGGGGTTGTTTTCCTGAGCAGAAAGGCTGGCTGGCCGCGCAGCCCCGAGCTATGTGTTTTCCCCTTCTCACATCACCTCGCCAACCTACTTTGCCTAATCCCTTCCCCGGAGCCGCAGATTTGTTGTGTTTCATGCAAACGGGTTTGCAAATGTTCACGGGGAGGTCTGGTGCCCAGAGCATCTCTGCCAAAGGGGCTTCTCCTTCCCCACGCAGGGAAAAAGGTTGTGGGGAGCAAGGGGTGATCCTGGCCACGCCAAACCTGTGTGATCCCTTCGTGTCCCTAATTCCGTCCTGCCACCCGTGGGATGCTCTCTGGTGTTGTCCCAAGCAGGGTTTGTAACAACACTGGGATATCTCGAGGAAACACCACCAGGGAGTGGTGCCAGAGGCAATTCTGCCCCAGATTCTCCAGATTTCCACTTATATTGCAAAAGGAGTGGAAATTACCCCAGCAGTTTTTGAGCCCGGAGCTGGCTCTGGGTTTATTTTGCAGCTGGGGCACCAAGCTGGGTGAAGAAAGGTGCCCGAGGACATTGAGGTGCACATGGGGCAAGCACCCAGCCATGCCCCCAAAACCCAAACTGCCCTCATCGATATCCTAACACCTCCAGGAATCAATAATTGGAGATTTCCCCATCACCCAGGTCTGGCCATCCACGGCTGTAAATCTGCTGAGCCGCCGCTTTCGCTTCCACCACGGCGCAGAACCAGAAGCCTCCCCGATGTGGCCTCCCCCCATTTTTTCCTTGTCTGCCCGCAGGGCTCCCCACTTCTCCTTCCCCTTCCTGCCCTCCCCACGCGCTGCTCCTCTCTGCTCCCCCCTATGTGACAGATCCCACCATGCGGAGCCCCCACTGGTGGCTCCACCGGCGCTGGGTTTTGCCCCGTTGCCCATCACCGTGGTGTCAGGGCAGCCCTTTTTGGGGTTGGTTTTTTTTTTTTGGCTCCCTGTGGTGCTTTCGGTGCTGCTCGTTTTGGGACGGGAGCGCTCTGCCACTGGCCGTGCACGTAGCCTTGGGCACGTCCCTCAGCATCCTCTCGGGAACGCTCCCGGGAGAGGTGGTTTGGGGGCAAAATCTGCTAAAGAGGGCAAAACGCTGAGCAAAGCCCATCTCCTGGAGCAGGGTGCTGAGTTTTTGGGGCAGAAGGGACTCTTTGAACGATCTTGCCTCCCATTTCATGAAAAACCCAACAAAATGTTCGTATTCTACACGCTTTGTTCTTGGACCCGGCAATTTCTACCTGCTTTGAAAGAGAGAAGAACAGACGTAGTCACTGCCTTCTTTTGGGGAAGGACGCGCGTATTTAGTAGAGTAAATATTATTTATTTCAACGGCGAAGCCTGCGAGGATCCCGCGTTGCATCCAGCGGGGGATTTGCACCACGTGGGAGGAGTATTTTGGGGGCAAAATCTGGTAAATAAGGCAAGGTGCTCTGCAAAATCACACCTCCTGGGGAAGGGCATGGAGCACGTCCCGCTTAGCACCCAGGGGAATGAGCTGGTGATAGTCCCAGCTCGGTGGCCACAGGTGGCACCGGTGGCAGCTGGAGCTGCCCCATCTCAGCCTCTGCCCTTTCCCATTATTATTTTTAAGCTCCCAGCCCTATATCCCAGCCCCAAAGCCCACCAAGGTGGCCTGGGGCACCCATGGGTGCTAGTGGCACGGTGGCACCATTGGGATGTCCCCAGCCGGGCTGTGCTTGGAGCACATCTCCCTGCCCCAGTGGCTTTTCCTAATGTCCCTGGGTGGCCGGGTGCGGAGTTTTTAGGGTATGGGGGGTATGGGGTGTGTGTGTAGGGGGTGTCCCTGCATGTGTACAGGGTGTGTGCATGTGTGTAAGGGTGCATGTGTGTGCACATAGGGGTGCACAGGGGTCTGTAAGGGGTGCGCACACGTGTGTGTAGGCAGCGTACATCCCTGTAGGTGTCTGTGGGTGAGCACATGTCCCCTCCGTGTGTGCTGGGGGTGCACACACGTGTTTTGGGGTGCGTGTGTCTGCGTGGGCAAGTGTGCGTGCTGCGGGGCCATGCAGTGCCGTGCGTGCCCATGCCACCATGCCGTGCTGTGCCGTGCCGTGCCGTGCCCACCCTGCTGTCCCACACCGTGCCCACCCTGCCACCCTGGTTTCTGTTCCCCATCCAGCACTGGGGTGCTGTGTCGGGGCAGGAAGGGGAAGCGTTGCACAACGCTTGGGGTTGCTGACGTACCCAGGACTCGGACCGGGCGGCGGGTCCCAGCACTCCGGGCACCCCAGCGGGTAAGCCACGCTGCGGGTGTCCCCCCCCCAGCACCTCGCAGACCACCTTGTCCCTTATTTCTCTTGTCCCCCTTTTCCCAACAGTGATCCCATGAGCTGTGGGGTGGCTGAGGCTCCAGCGGTGGGTGCTGCTCCACCTGGGGTCCTGGGGGAGGACAGGGGGTGCCGTGACCCTGTGCTGAGCAATCAGGGAGATTTGGGGTGCAGGGGACAGGGGACAGAGCAGGTCACAGCCCCGGGGGGGCTGTGGGGGTGGCAGTGCTGGGACCAGACAGTGCATACCAAGGGGGCACAGTGGGGTATGGGGGTGTACAGCAGCAGAGGAGCTGATGCTCCAGCCTGGTGCCCCCAAAAAACAAGGAAGCCCGACCATCCCCTCCCTGCCTCAGTTTCCCTCCAGGTCCCGCAAAGCCAGAGGGGGGCACCCCCAGCCCGGGGGGGTCGTGAAGAGGGGAAGTGGGTGCCGAGGTCGCAGACAGGTCTGCAGGACAAGGGTGACATGGGGAGGAACTGAGAGAGGCAGGAGAAGCGGCTCCGCACGCCGCTGCCACGGGCGCTTCAACCACCTCGGGCGTGCTCAGCACCCATGGGTGCCAGGCGAGGGCCTTGGCGAAGAGACATGGGTGGGGTGGCGGTGGCAGGGCGGGGGACGGGGCCGCTGTGGTTTTGCAGTGGTTGCTGCCTTTTGTTGGGTTTTATTTCCTCTTCCTTTCACTGCCCGCTTGCAACCCGCTCTCCCGGCAGAGCAGGCTCCGGTGTCACCCTCTGGTTCGGGGACACAGCTTCCCAGCCCCATAACGGAGGGGGTGGCCTCTTCCCCAGCAGCCCAGAGGCCACCTGGATGGGCTGGCATCACCCCCAGGACCCCAAACCTCCAGAACCAGGGAGCTGCTGCTCTCCGTTCCCGGATAAAAGCACCCGTGAAACATCTGCTTGGCACTGGTGGTGGCTCCCAAAACGGGTGTCTCGCTGCAGGGTTTTGGCACCCCCTGCAGAGGACCAGGGACAAGAGCTGAGCTCTCTGCATCGCTTAAGGCTCTGCTGCAATTTCCTCTTTTGCAGCTCTGCCCATCTGGCATAAGAGCAGCTTGGCCTTGTGCAAAGCGCCAGCACCACGGGGCGGTGGTGGTGGCCACCGCGTTGTCCCCAAGTGGCCACCACCTTGCGCAGTCCTGCTCTTTCCACCCAAAAGACCCCAAAATCCATGATGAGAAGGTTGAGGCTGCGGGGTTGCATGCACTGATCCAGGTTCATCCTGGATATGTCACCCCATGGCCAAGCCACCAAGTTCCCCCTTTGTCATTCGCAGGTGCTGCCCAGGTGAAGAGGAGACCATGACCATGGCCAACGTCACAGTGGGGAGGAACTCGTGCACCTTCCACGAGGAGTTCAAGCAGGTGCTGCTGCCCCTGGTCTACTCCATGGTGTTCCTGCTGGGGCTGCCGCTCAATGCCGTCGTCATCGGGCAGATCTGGCTTGCCCGCAAGGCGCTGACGCGCACCATGATCTACATGCTCAACCTGGCCACGGCTGACCTGCTCTACGTCTGCTCCCTCCCTCTCCTCATCTACAACTACACCCAGAAAGACTACTGGCCCTTCGGGGACTTCACCTGCAAATTCGTCCGCTTCCAGTTCTACACCAACCTGCATGGCAGCATCCTCTTCCTCACCTGCATCAGCGTCCAGCGCTACCTGGGCATCTGCCACCCCTTGGCCTCATGGCATAAGAAGAAGGGCAAGAAGCTGACATGGCTGGTGTGCGCCGCTGTGTGGTCCGTCGTGGTCGCCCAGTGCCTGCCCACCTTCTTCTTCGCCTCCACCGGCACGCAGAGGAACCGCACCGTCTGTTATGACCTGAGCCCCCCGGACCTCTCGGCTGCCTACTTCCCCTACGGCATCACGCTCACCGTCACCGGCTTCCTTCTGCCCTTCGTGGCCATCCTGGCGTGCTACTGCAGCATGGCCCGCATCCTGTGCCAGAAGGACGAGCTGATCGGCCTGGCGGTGCACAAGAAGAAGGACAAGGCCGTGCGCATGATCATCATCGTGGTCATCGTCTTCTCCATCAGCTTCTTCCCCTTCCACCTCACCAAGACCATCTACCTGATCGTCCGCTCCTCGCCCAGCCTGCCCTGCCCGGCCCTGGAGGCGTTCGCCATTGCCTACAAGTGCACACGCCCCTTCGCCAGCATGAACAGCGTCCTCGACCCCATCCTCTTCTACTTCACCCAGCGCAAGTTCCGCGAGAGCACCCGCTACCTCCTCGACAAGATGAGCTCCAAGTGGCGGCACGACCACTGCGTCACCTACGGCTCCTAGGTAGACGAGGCCACCTCGGTGTCACCGGGGACGGGCACGGAGCACTTTTGGCTCGAAGCTGCGTGGCACGGAGACAGGGACGCGCCTGGGGACATCTCCTGAGCTTCCAGCGCTTGCTTCCAGCCCATCTCCAGCCCACAGCGGTTGTGATGCGGTGTCCCTGATCTCCAAGAGCTGCCCTCCACCGTTTGCTCGACACCGTCCTGTTTTTTAGCTGCTGTGTGCCACCTTTTGGTGGAGGCTGAAGCAGCGAAGCAATAAAAACCACTGGGGGGACCACAGAGGAGGCGATGGGAGAGTGGGGAGAAGGGATGGGGCTGCCCAGGTGGGCTGCTCGGGAGGGATTTCTGACCCCGAGAGATGTTTGAAGCTTCCCCTCATTGGGGGAGGATTTTTTGGCTTGTACTCACCTGGGGAACGTGGCTCTGTGCTCTCTCCTCGGGGCAGTTTTGGGGTCCTGAACACCAGTAGCCCCCACAAACCATCCCCGGCACCTCTGTGGACCCAGGAGAGGACCAGATGGGTGTCACGGACATTTTGGGGTAATACTGGCCTATCCCAGAATGGGGCCAGACCAGTAAAAGACACGTGTCCCCTGGTGCCACTGGTGCTTCAAAAGGGTGAGAGGACATCCCTGGCCAGACAGGGAGCTGGCGAGGGGTGGTGAAGGGGACCAGGACACCGATGCCTTATTTCCCACCCGGACACGATGCCAGGAACTGGGAGACCCCTACCACTGCCACCGAGCACCCAGGTGACACCAGACTTCAACGCTGAGCCTGCTGAATGAACCAAAGCATTACGTTTTATAGGGTTGCACCTCACCTGCACGAGGAACCCAGCCGACCCAGGGCCACCAGGCTGGGCACCGTGGTTGTACCTCTAACTGCTTTGCCAGTCCCCTACTTTATAGGACATAGAGACTGAACCTGCCCCATGTACATGTCCACAAGGATCTGCACATGCTATGCACCGTATATACATGCATCCGAGCGGGGGAACGTTGTGCACGGAGTCACCCCACCCCAAATACACTTTGCAAACCCATACTCGCAGGTGTCTCTGTGCGATAATCGCGTCTAAGTCGATTTAAGCAATTTGCTTCAAATCTCGGGGATTAGCAGCCCTCCAGCCTGGCTGCTTACACAAAGCTGCCTGGCCGAGCACCCCGATTAATCCCAGCTCGCCCACCGCAAACCCCTGGCCGCATCCAGACACACCTGAATTCATCCCCAAGGAACAGGGGGGCTGAAGGGTAGAACCAGCCCCACATAACCCCACCAGCACCTAGAGTGGACAGGCCCTTGCTTTACCTTGGGGAGAACCCTATATAGGGTTGAGGTTGGGGTGCAGGAGACAGGGGTGGCCTTGGGGTTCCCTTTGGCCATAGCTCTCGGCACTGGGATGTCTTCCAACGCGTTTTTTGGGTCTCCCGTGCCCACAGTTTTGCGTGCTGCGGTAAAAACGGTGGTTGGAGGAGAAACCCGGGGGGAAACCCGGGGGGACGGTGGTGTCCCCAAGTTTTCCCGGACAAAGGAAAGTCGCCGGAGGGGGGGTGACGCCGGGCTCGGGCTCAGCCACGCCGCCCGGACCCAGGAGAGGGCGCAAAATCTTCAGGTTTGGAGAGGGCGCAAAAACTTCGCGTTTTGGGAAATGTCTGCGGGGAGGCGGCGGGGCTGGAGTGCACGGGGAGCGCTGCCCGGCCCTGCCGGGGGGACACCCAGCCAGGTGTGACCCCAAAAAGTTCTGCAAAAATCCCCGAGGATGTCCAATAAAGGCAGAAAGGAACATATTTTGTATTTTCCCATGAGTGTAGGCGACCCCAAGCCACCTTCAATGGGGTGTGCAAGCAGAGAGCCACCGCTGCTAGGTGCCTCAGGGGGTTTGGGGACACCATAGGGACACCCCAGGCTGGGGCAGGGGCACCCAGGACATCCCAAAGAGGTCCAGGAGGTAGAATCACTAACTTTTGTGTGTTTTCAAGGCACTTAGAGCTCAGTTTTTCCACTTTGGGTCTGCCTTGGGGGTCTGCTCCCTCCTGCCAAGCCCCATCAGTGGGTCCCTTGGTGCCACCAGGCCCTGAAGCCACAGTGATGGGCACACCTCGGGAATGGGACCAGGAGGGTTCTTGCCTAAATCCTGTCCCAAATGCCAGTGACAGCACAGGGACGTCATCGACAGGCCTAGGAGCCACCCAGCCCTGGGGGCAGTGGGGCAGGAAGGTGGTGGGAGGGAAGGGAGAGCCAGGGAAGGAATCCACAGCATTGCTGGAGGCGCTTTTTATTCTTGAAAAAAATGCATTTACGGGGGTTTTGTGCCCCAGGACAGAGACAGAAGTGTCCTTTACGTGGTGCAGCCCAGCAAAGCGGGGTCATCCCATTCATTTTCACTTCCCTGGTGATCAATCTGCTGTCTTGTTTTGGAGGACCGGGCTTATTGCCTGCAAGTGGCAAGCACTGATGACCCAAAAAGTAAGGAGAAAAACTTCCAGTGGGGCACTGAACTGCTGGGGTGCCTGGGGAGGTGGGGACGGGGTGCCTGGCCTTGGATGAGCCACGAAGCAGGGCTGGAGAGACCCAGGTGGAAAAAAGGGAAGGGGGTTCTACCCTCCAGCTCAGAGTGACCCAGAGTCACATCCTTATGCTGCTTCCCCACCAAAAAAAAATCAAATAAACACAAAAAGTTTGGGGGGATGGAGATGGGGGATGCAGGGAGCCTGGTGTTTGGCTTAAGCAGCTTTGTGCCACTTTTTCTTCCCTTCCCTTCCCTTCCCTTCCCTTCCCTTCCCTTCCCTTCCCTTCCCTTCCCTTCCCTTCCCTTCCCTTCCCTTCCCTTCCCTTCCCTTCCCTTCCCTTCCCTTCCCTTCCCTTCCCTTCCCTTCCCTTCCCTTCCCTTCCC
>CM021765.1:203414903-203445320 GCA_011076525.1 Nettapus auritus
GGGGGGCAGCGGCCGGGCCTCCTCCTCCTCCTCCTCTTCGCAGCCTTCGTCGTCGTCCTGCCGCTGCTCCTCTTCCTCGTCTCTTTTTTCCCCGGGCAGCCAAGTTTTTCCGGCGCGCGGCTTGGCCCCGTCGGTTCGGCAGCTCTCGCTGCGTTTCGGCCGCTCGGAGCCCCTGGGCCCGGCCCATGCGGGGCCGCCGCCGCCTCCTCCTCCTCCTCCTCCTCCTCCTCCTCTTCCTCCTCCTCCTCCGCCGCCGCCTCGGGGGCCGGCGCTGAGCGCGGAGCCGCGCTGGCCCAGCGTCCCGGCGATGCGCAAACTCTTCGGCGAGAGCGGGCGGCAGCCCCTGGGGACCGGCAACGGCATCGGGACCGGCATCGGGACCGGCAACGGCATCGGGACCGGCAACGGCATCGGGACCGGCAACGGGAACGGCACCGGGAGCGGCCGGGGAACGCCGCCGCCGCCGCCTCCCCGCAGCCGCGTCCCGCACCCGGCGCTGCGGGCGCCCCGCGGGGCTGCGCCGGGGCCCGGCCCGCATTCCTGGCATAGCTCGGCCCGCCCGGCCTCCTCCTCCTCCTCTTCTTCGCCCTCCTCCTCTTCCTCGCCCCGCAGCCGGGGCTCGCCGGGCAGCGAGGGCGAGGGGCTGTTGCGAGCCACCGGCCGCCAAGGGGACGGCGAGGGCCCGCCCAAGTCGGGGACCCGGCAACCGCTGGCCCCCGCGGCCCCCGTGGTGGCCCGGGTGGCCAAGGTGAGCATCCTGCCCTTCGGTAGCCCCGCAGGGAGCCGCTACTCCAGCACGGAGACGCTGAAGGAAGAGGAGCAGCTGGGCAGCTGTTGGGTCCTCCACAGCGGCCGCCGCTCACCCGGCTTCGGGCCGAGCGATGGTGTGGCTTGGGGACAGCCCCAGGCTCGTGGCCGGCCCAAGGTGCCACCGGGCACGGCCAAGGCGAGGCCGGATTTGGGGAGCGACGGCCCGCAGCTGGCTGGGGAGCGGGCTGAGCACCGCAAGTCCTTGTCCAACCCTGACATCGCCACCGAGACGCTGACGCTCCTCAGCTTCCTCAAGTCAGACCTGTCGGAGTTGAAGGTGAAGAAGAAAGGGGTGAGGATTGGCCTCGCCGAGGGGGGCTGCGCCGTCCCCCCGCCGGCCGGCACACGGGACCGCGGTGCCGCTCAGCCCCCCAGCCGCTGGGCGCCAGGCGAGCGGCCCACTCTGAAGGACCTGACGGCCACGCTGCGCCGTGCCAAGTCCTTCACTTGCTCTGAGAAGTCGGGGACGCGCCGGTTCTTCCTGCAGAGCTCCATGAAGCAGAGCTCCTCCGAGCTCCTCCTGGCCACCACTGGCAGCCACGAGGCGGCAGCTCTGGCCGGTGGGCAGCGGGGGGACGAGGACGTGCTGCCTGTGGTCATCCAGGACCAGTACATCCAGGAGGCCAGGCAGGTCTTCGAGAAGATCAGCAGGATGGGTTCCCAGCAGGACTACGGCTTGTTGGCCGAGCAGAAGGACAGTGGAGGTGTGGAGGGCATCGGGGAGGTGGCACCCATGGGGACAGACGTGGCCCTTCGGGGACAGGTGGAGAGCACGCAGCGGTTGAAGGAAGCAGAGTTGGAGAACTTCTCTCGAAGGAAATCCGTAGAGGAGCTGTTGGGTCATGAGTCGAGCGTGACGGACGAGGGCATTGTCACCGAGCCAGAGCCGGGGCCTGCTGGAGTGGCCTTTGGGGACTTGCACGAGGCTGTGGCCGCCTGGCAGCTGCCTGATGCCACTGAGACTGCAACGGAGCCGCCGATGCCCCCGGCTCAGACCATGGCACTGGAAGACGTCCCCGTGGCCGGCAAAGCCCAAGCACCGCTGGAGGCCCCGAGCACCCCCAGCAGCTTGCGGCGCCGGCGGAAATTCCCCTCGGTGGGCACCAACGGGGCCGAGAGCGGCATCGGGGAGGGCAGCGGCGAGCCCTACCGCTCCCTAAGCGACCCCATGCCCCACCGGCGATGCCCGGTGGCGGAGGAGGCGAAGAATTTCTCCGTCGATAGCAACCTGTTGGGTTCGCTGAGCGCCAAGGGGGGCATCCCCCAGCCCGCGGCCATCGCGCTGGCCGGCCATGCGGGCAGCGCGGGCAGCGACCTGTCCCTGGGCAGCGATGGGCTGCGGGACTACAGCAGCCTCATCCAGACCATCGTCAGCCAGCCTGGCGCCATGGACAAAGTAATCGACGAGAAGGGCAACGGCAAGACCATCAAGAAGAAGTCGCTGAGTGACCCCAGCCGGCGTGGCGAGCTGCCGGCTGGTGCCTTTGAGGGTCCCGGTGAGGCCATCAGCGAGCTGGAGGGCAGCATCCCGCCGTCCAGCAGCGAGCCCATCCTCTCGGAGCAGAGATCTGCGCCGGCTCGTCCCCAAGGACACGAAGGCTATGGCTTCGACCCCAAGCTCGCCGAGGTGCTGTCCCCCCGCGGTGCCCGGCGCAGCTCCAAGAAGCGCTCCAGCCGTGCGTCCCACCAGGAGAACCAGCCTCCACCGGTGCCCCCCAGCCTCTCCAGGACATCCCGCCCGGCCACCAAGCATGTGCGCCACACCAGCGAGCCCGCCACCTTCATCCCCATCTCGGTCCCCGAGCCGCACGCCGGCCACCATGCCCACCTCCCCGTGCCAGATGCCACCCGCCTGCCCGTCAAATCCTTCCCTGCCCCGCAGCCGCCGTCGCTGGAGGATGTCACCAAGCGGTACATGCTGGCCCTCAACTCCGGTGACACGTCCCCCGGCCCCGGGGATGGACCCCGCTCTTCGCCCGCGACACCCACCGCCACCGAGCCCGCCCGGTGCCCTCGACAGCCCGACCCCAGGAGCAAGCCCCAAGTGGTGAGTGCCCTTCTTGCCCCAAAATCCCAGTGTTTGGCTTTGTGGGGACTGTCCCCTCCCAGGTGGTGGGGGTTGTTTTGGTGTCCCTTTCCCACTGCATGGCCCTTTTTGGGACCAAATTCTTCCCGTTCGTGCGGAGAAGCGTTGCTGGATGGCCCAGAGCAGGGGCCGGCCCTTTCTGGTGCTGTGGGTGGTCCTTGTGGGAACCACCCCCAAAAGTAGGTGATTTTGGGGTGGAAACCAAGCAATTTCTGGGTCAAACAGCACCACATGTCCAGGGAAGGCTTTTCTCCTGCCTTCCTGGTGCATTTCCCAGCGACGCTCTATGGGGTTCCCAGAAACAGGTGTGCTCTTGAACGGCCACAGGTGATTTTCTGCCTGAAATGCTGAACCAGAAGTTGCTTTTTCTATGGCAGGAGGCTTAAATTGTCTTTTTTAAAAATATATTTCCAATATTCTGCCCTGGTGGGACAAACCAGCACTTTCTGACCCCAAAAGTGCCATGTCTTGCAGTTGTTCCCCGTGGAAATGTGCTGAATGGGAGCAAGTGTGTCTTTTCCCCTAAAACTTTCTAGCTCGAGGCTCGTGGTGACCAAGCTGAGGTTTATGGCTTATCAGAAAAGTGCACTTTAAAAATTAAGGGAAAAAGGGGGAAAAAAAAAGTGTTCGTAAAGATTTTATTACCATGTTTAATTAATGCTGCTCCGGCTGGGCTCAGGGGGACGGGTTTTGGGAAAAAAGGCATTTTGCTTTCCCCAGGGGTCAGCTGTGGGGTCACTGGCTTTGGGGTCTTCCCTGCTTGCCGGTGCAAGCGGGGACACGGGAGCACGGATGAAGGGAACAAAGCTGCTGGAAAAGCGATGCCACGCTTGCAAGCGCCGCCGCCTCCTGCACCCACCAGGCTTTTAATAACTCAGCACGAGTGCCCGTGGGCTGATGTCCCCGAGCGGCGCCGGAGCGAAGCCCAGAAATACCCGTGGGGGGCGAATCCCATTTCGGTGGCGATTTATGTTGGCCAGGAGGCCGGGATTGTGCGAGTCCTCTGCAAAGCCTCCGGGAGCCACATGAGAAGTGCCCAGGCAGCGTAACCCTTCCTGGCCAGGCTGAGATGTGGAGCAGGGATATTTATCCGCGGTGTGTGTGCGTTCACAAAATTCGGGTGTTTTCCCCATCCTCGTCCCCGAGTAGCTCCAAATTGAACATTTTGGGGTCTCGCTGGGTTTTGTTGGGGCTGAATCCCCTCCTCCAAGCACCCATGTTGGCCCAATGTCCTGTGGGTCTTGGTGGCACTATGATAAGGGCTGTGATAAGGGATTGGGGACTCGCCCCCACTGCTGCGATGGAGCATCCGTGCCCTAGGGCGAGGTTGGGCGATAACTCCCAGGCCCTTTATCAGCACCCATTTTCTGCATAATCCACCCTTTTCCGTTCACTGGGAGGGGGCTCTGTCCTCACCATCCCCCTGCCTCCTTCTCCAGCAGTTGGAAGCGAGAGGAGAAAATCCAGTCCCGGTGTCCGGGTGGGTGCTGGGTGCCGCGTCACGTCCCAGCCCCGCAGATGGGTGCGGGTGGTTGCAGGCTGGGTTATTTTCCCAGCCCCAGGCTGCCGAAATAGCAGCTCGGCCGGCTCGCAGCTGCACGGCACCCTCGTTTTCGCACGCTCGTTTGCGCAAAATCATTTTGGTGTGGAGTTGGTCGACGCCTCCGGCGCCCTTTGGAGGGAAGAGGAGCTGGAAGAGGGCAAAATCCTGTGATAAAATCCACGCTGGGAGCAAGAAAGGGGCCCCAGCACCCCGACTGCTTTGTCTTCCTCCCGCACATCCCATTTGACTATCACTGCTGCAGCCATCCAAGAGCGAGGATCTTCGGGGAGATGTGGGAAGAGCATCCCCGGAAACGGGTTTGGGGTAAAATTTTGCCCCGTTTTTGGCCAACGCTGACATGGAGCAAGCACTTGGTGGGGCAAAGGTCTGGCTCCCAGGGGAGTAGGTAACGGTCTGCGAAAGACTTGGAGATCTCGGGGTGAAAAGTGTGCCAAAAGGCGTCAAAAAAAAAAAAAAAAAAAAAAAAAGCACCCAGCTTGGCAATTCCTGGTGCAGCTGGTTGGGAGCATCCAAACCGATTTGGGGCTCATTTTAGGTGGATTTTCCCCCAGCTTACCAACTCCAGCACCAGTCCCGAGCAACTGGGAGCCCAGTTTGGCTCAGCATCACCTTGAGAACACGGGGCGCGGAGGGGCCGGACCCCCCAGTGGATGCTCCTCACCTTGCCTGAACCCGCCGGACTCAGCACCGAGGGGGCGAATTTCTCCTTTTAAGGGCAAGGCTGCAGCCGTATCTTTGAATCTCTCTCCTGCCTTCGGCTTTCTTTGTGCCGCAGCCATAAGAGAACTTAAACCCGTATTTTATTTCCCCTTTGATTTATTGGAGAGTGGAGCTGGGATGTTTTACTTCAGATGGCACCAGCTGTGGCTGGGGGGGCCGAGGGGGACCGAGTTGCTCTCGTTACAGGGCAGAGCACCAAAGGCCGGATATAACCTGGGACCAAGCAGAGATTTACATGCTTCTGGACCTTCGGAGAAGAAATTATTTTTTATTTATTTCCCCCCTGCCTGGGCTCTGGCTTGCAGTGGCGCCAGGAGGCTGGTCCTCTGCTCGATGACATTGTCGGCTCCACGGGGACTTTGGGGCATCCGAAGCGCTCGGCGGTGCATTGTGCCATCTGTCCATCCTTGTCTCCATCTCCAGGGAGTAACAGCGGGGTCTGGCAGTCCTGCGGCGTTATTCCCCTGAGATATCTTCCCGGTTTGCAGCTCTGCCTGCTCCTGGTTCATTAGGACTTGCAGTTAATGAACCTAAGGCTCTCCTCCGGTTGAGGTCTGGATGCACGAGTGCTCCCGGCGGTGCCCGGCGGAGGTGAGGATGCTGGCACCGTGCGGGGACACCACGGTCCCCAGGTGGCCAGAGGCACAGGATAAATCCACCCCTGCACTCCTAGCTTCAGTGTGGGCTCAGCACCCACTTTAATCCATGCTGGGTTTGATGCTGGCCATCCAGGATCCCCCTCAATCACCTTTGGCATGGCTGCAGGCTCGGCACACCGCACGCTCCACCATTCCCAACACCACCAGCTTTCTTTTTTTAATCTCCCCCCAACTTATTTGTCATACACAGAGCAAGGAGAGGGCACAGACATCCAAAATCCCAAGCAAAACGCGGACCAAATCCCTCCGGCTGCCCTCAGCACAGCAAAACCCAACCTTTACCCAGATTACCCCCAGCTTCTTGCTGCACCGGTGATTCGGAGTGGGGCAGCGCCGCTGTGCCGGCATTTTCCTGGGCTGCGTGTGCCGGCGGGTGGCTGTAACGTGCTGTTCTCCCTCGGCAGCAGGACTGTTTGTCCTGGGAGCCTTCCAGCGATTCTCCATGGGGCCGGAGCCGGCCAAGGCGTCCCTGGTGCCGGAGAGCTCCTCCGTCCGCTCTTGAAACCTGGGCATGAGGCTTTTATCCACCCCCGTGCCGTGCGTCCCGCAGCAAAACCCTTTTGTAGCATGGAGACTGTGGGAAGAAATGCTACTTTCAAGGCAACAACTAAAAAAAATGCATCTAAAGGAAAAGAAAAAGGAGTTGTTCTGGCTCCGCCGAGCCCGGCGGCATCCCGTGAGCTGCCGGGACGGGTGGCACATGTGTGCGCACACCCATGCACACGCATGTGCAGCGCCCCGGGGGGGTGGAAAATTAGGTATGTTCGCTGCCACGCTCTGTTTGTTGACTTAGCAGCCGTCGGATTAAAGAGGAAAAATATTGACTTAAATATAGCACCTCGCAGGATCGGACAAGTCATGGGAACGTGGCCCCGGAGCGGCCTGGCCGCTGCCTTCCCCACCTGCTGCTCCCCACCGGGGATGGGATGGAGGGAGCCAGAAATGTTGAATTATTCCCCCCAAAAGTGGACAGGGAGCAGATTTGGAGGTGGCGGAGGGGGATGCATGGTGTAAAGGTGGTTGTGTTGGGGTTTTGGCGGACTAGGGGGGGTTGGAGCATCCTTTGGCTTTGTTACACCCCTCAGGAACATCCTCATCCCATGTCCCCTCTGGGGACAGCTCTGTCCCATCGGGGACTTTTTGCTTTTTTTTCTGAGTGCAGGTACGAGGCATGAAGGTGGTCCCGGGGAAAAAAAAGCAGGGATTTGCAGCAAAAGGCACAAAAAGTCCTGTAGACATTGTCCAACTAGTAATGTTTCTTCCCTGGAGTTGGGCACCGGGCACCCGTTTGTCCCCCTGCTCCCTTTTCCCCCCGCCTCCCTCCTCGCCGATCTCCATAGAAACCAGGTTTTGGGCCACGGCTGGGAGTTTTCTCGGGTTTTGGTGTTTCTGGAAATCTATAATTAAATGGCCGGGGGGGCGGGAGAATCTCTGCTTTCCTCTCCCCAGCACCAAGGGCTTGTCCAAACCTTGTCCTGGCTCTTTTTCGGGGGAAACCGAGGCACGGGAAGGGCCAACACGGGGCCGTGCAGTCCCCTGGCATCCTACCCTATGGCTTATAGGATGGAGCCCCGCCGGTGAGCCCTAACGAAGCATCCCTGACAAGGCGGCTATTTTTACCCCACAGCCGATATTCCCGTGGCCGTGTGGTTTGGGGATGGCAAAGGGAGCTGTATTTTGGGATGGCTGTGGTTGGTTGGTGCCTGTGCCAACAGGCATGGATTGTAGGGTCACCAGCTCGGAAAGGGTGGCTTGTCGCCCTTTGGGGACATCAGCATAGAGGGACCTGTGGGGTCTGGGGGCTTTGGGGACATTTGGGGTTTGGGATGTGCTGACCCAGAGACCAGAGGGGACGTCTAGTGTCACCCCCTCCTCATTGTCCCTTGTCCCCCGTGCACACCCATCACTCCCACCCTATTTGCACCCCGCCGCTTGCAGCTCACCGGCGCCAGCGCTCCCTGTAATTAAAGCCTGTAATTAATTAGGAAAAGAACTCTGAAGGTTGATGGATGTCTCTTGGGCTGGGTTGCAGCCACCCCTTGTGCCTGACAGATGCGGGGGCCAGGATCCAGCCCCGGAACGAGAGGGTTAGCGCTGGGCTGGGCCCCGTGCTGGGGGCTGGCCTTGGCCCGCGGCCGTGCACCCAAAGGTCAGGCTCCTGGCACGAAGCCCCGATCCTGCAGCGAGGGTGGGAGGCTGGGCCGGGTGGGGGCTCTGCTTCCCGCCCCACTGAGCAGCCCCCGGACCCGTGCAGGTGCTGGGGGACACGTAGGGAGGCACAGGGACATCCCCCAGTGCTGGGGAGCATGGGGTCTTCTTGCTTCTCTGTGCAAAACCATGTGCAGCCGAAGTGATCTGTGAGCTCCTGTGGCTCTTGGGTGGTTTCCTGTGATGGAGGGAGCAGAGAGGTGATATAAATGAGCCTCTGCTCATTTTTGAGTCCCAACATCTGCCCCAAACCCCATCCTCCTTGAGTTCCTCATCCTCCCCCAGCTCCTCGAGCCCCACCACCTGCCCAGCACAGCCCCACCACCATGGGCAGCACCTGGCCAGTCCCAACAGCGCCAGTGCAGTGCCAACCTTGGAGTCCTATCAGGGACTTCTCCTAAATGCAGGTGCAAGAGGAGGTTTCTGGTTCAGTCTGTGGGTGGAGAAGGTGATGTCATTGCACAAGGTGCGATGGAAGGTTCCTTCCTTCCTTCCTTCCTTCCTTCCTTCCTTCTTCCTTCCATCCACCCCCCCACCTATCTGTCTCCATCAATCTCCATCCACCTGTCTCCATCCATGTCACTCATCCATGTCCATCTCCAGCTATCATCCATCTACATCCATCCATCCATCCATCCATCCATCCATCTCCATCCATCTGTCTGTCCATCTCCATCCATCCCCATCCATCCATCCCTCCATCCATCCATCCATCCATCTCCATCCCCATCCACCCATCCATCCATCCATCTCCACCCATCTCCATCCTTATCCATCTTCATCCTTCTTCATCCATCCATCCATCCCTCCCTCCCTCCTCCCCTCCCTCCCTCCCTCCATCCATCCATCAATCCATCTCCATCCCCATCCACCCATCTCCACCCATCTCCATCCTTATCCATCTTCATCCTTCTTCATCCATCCATCCATTCCTCCCTCCCTCCATCCATCCATCCATCTCCATACCCATCCACCCATCCATCCATCTCCACCCATCTCCATCCTTATCTATCTTCATCCTTCTTCATCCATCCATCCATATATCCATCCATCCTTCCTCACCCATCTCCATCTTTATCCACCTCCATCCATCTCCATCAATCCCCATCCATCCATCCATCCATCCCCATCCCCATCCCCATCCCCATCCACCCATCTCCATCCATCCATCTCCGTCCATCCATCTCCATCCATCCAACCATCCATCCATCCATCCATCCATCCATCCATCCATCCATCCATCGCCATCCTTATCCATCCATCCATCTCCACTCATCTCCATCCTTATCCATCCCCATCCATCCTTATTCATCCATCCACCTCCCCCCATCTCCCCCCGCCTCCACCCCCCCAACCCCACCACCTTACCCCTTCCCGCCACCCCCAGCTCCCCCATGCCCCATGGCCACGCTCTGCAGAGCATCCACGCTCCACCTTCCCCGACAGCAGAAGCTGAAGGCACCAAGCCCGGTGTGCAGATCCAGGACCCACAGGAGCCGTGATTTCCACCGTGCTCTTTCCAGGCCAGGACGTGTCCAGAGAAGAACACGGGTCGCTTCCACCCCCGCTCCCCCCAGCCCAGCTCTTTTTAAAGCTCCGATGTTTGGTCCCGATGGGGCTGTTTCTCCGGGCTCTCTCGGTTTCCATGGCGAGGATGGGTGAGGAATTTCAAAGGGAAAGGCTCCAGTAAATGAACTCTCTCTATAAATAGCGTGTTTGCTTTTGGGTCTTTGGGAACCGCGGACAGGCCAATCAGAGGGAGAGCAAAAATCAGCATCTGGGTAAAAATATTCCAGCGGCTCGCGCCTCGGTGCTGGAGGAGAGGGCGCAGAGCTGCTCACCTTCAGGGTCCTGCCCAGCCTCCCAGTCCATGCCCACACCGGCTACTGGGACCAGTCGCCCCGTGGCTGTGGTCAGGACCAGTGCTAACTTCAAGCTGCATCCCCCCAGAAGTCTTACACCAATACCCATACTCATTTTAAGTTGAATCCCTACAATTTTAGGGCTGGGGCTGCCGATGAGGGCATCAGGCTGGTGATCAGGGCATCCATCCTGCCACATCCCTCAGCCCCTACGCCCCGGTGCTCATCCCTTTTTGGGAACGGTGCTGTCTCCATGCCACCGGTCACCCCACCGGTGACATCAGAGCCACCACGGGACCATGCAAGGACAGGGATGCGCTGGGGAAAGGACATCCGTGGCGCTGCGTGGTGGCATCACCCATCAGGTCCCTTCTGGAGGAACCATGGGATCAGCACGAGGCTGGCAGCTGGACCGGTGAGGGGACAGCGGTGGGACGAACGGGGGGACAGCCTGGCAGTGTGGCTCGAGCAGGACTGGTTAATATTTCCCTGGCAGGGCCGCGGGGTTGCTATTTGTGACCGCACGTTCCCCGGCCCGCTGGTACTCTCCAAAGAAAACAAGCAGGGAGTTGTTTGCATGGGAAGATTGGCATCTCCCGGCCCGGGATATGGTTTCCTGCTTTTTTTAGCCGGGATAGCAGGAGACTCGCCGGCCTGCCCTGATTTGGCATCCTTCTCCTTGCCTTTTTTTTTCTTTCTTTCTTTTTTTTTTAACGGGTTTCATCCTGACCCCCCGGCAGCGATCCTGTCGCTATCGGTCGGGGACGGCGCGCAGCAGGAGCCTGGTACCGCGTACGGGGGAGGACGAGGACGCGGCGGTGCTTTTCGCTCTTGCTTTTCGGTTGCCCCAAAGCCCCGCTGCGATGGGATGTAGATGGCTCAGAGCCTCGGGGACCAGAGACGGGGGCCGCCCCCCAGCCGCCCGCGCCCGCCGCAGGTCAGTAGATGCCTCAGAGCCCTCTTCTCACACCCCCCCCCATGATGTGACAATGACACGTCGGGGAAGGCGTCACCTCTCACCCCGCCATGACGCGGCGCGTGCTGTGGGCGGTCCCGTGCTCCCCCCCCAAATTCCTTCTCCAACATCCCCCCAGCACCATCTCCCCGCCGTGGCCCTGCTGTGCCAGGGGACCTGGTGTGAGCTGAGGGGCTGGGGGTGGCCACGGGGCGCAGGTGGTGCTGGGGGTGGTGGCAGGAGGGGTTCAGCTGGTGGCTGCTGGGGCATGGTCGGGGCAGGGGGATACATGTGAGGCTGGGGTAGGAGCAGGGCAAGGTCTGCTTAGGGCTTCGGGGCATCCGTCAGGTCCTGGTGGTACCTGGGTGCCCATCAGCTTCTGGGTACCCATCAGCTCCTGGGTGTCCATCAGCTCCTGGGTGCCCATCAGGTCCTGGTGGCTCCTAGGTGCCCATCATCTCCTGGGCGTCCATGGACACCTGGTGGCTCCTGGGTGCCTATCAGTTCCGGGATGCCCATCAGCTCCTGGTGTCTCGTTGGTACCCATCAGCTCCTGGGTGTCCATCACCTCCTGGGTGTCCATGGACACCTGGTGGCTCCTGAGTGCTCATCAGCTCCAGGATGCCCATCAGCTTCTGGTGGCTCCTTGGGGCCCATCAGCTTCTGGGTGCCCATCAACTCCTGTGTGCCCATCATGTCCTGGTGGCTCCTTGGTGCCCATCAGCTCCTGGGTGCCCATGAGCTCCTGGCGCCTCTTGGTTCCTGGGTGTCCATCAGCTCCTGGATGTCCAAGGACTCCTGGTAGCTCCTGGTTGTCCATCAGCTTTTGGTGGCCCTTGGGTGTCCATCAGCTTCTGGGTGTCCCTGGACTCCTGGTGCCTCTTGGTTCCTGGGTGCCCATCAGCTCCTGGGTCCTCATGGATTCCTGGGTGTCCATGGCCTGCTGGGTGGCTCCTGGGCATCCATCAGCTCCTGGGTACCCATGGACTCCTGGGTGCCTATCAGCTCTTGGGTGCCCACCAGCTCCTGGGTGTCCATCAGCTCCCTGTTTGCTGCTGGCTCCTGGTGCCCCTGGACTGCTAGGTCCTCACGGACTTCTGGATGTCTTTTGGATCTTGGGTGCCCATCAGCAGCCCCTGGGTGCCCATGGACTCCTGGTGCCCTTTTCCTCCTGGGTGCCTCTTGGTTCCTGGGTGTCCATGAGCTCCTGGGTAACTCCTGGTGACCATCAGCTCCTGGGTACCAGGCTGGGAACCTCCTGGGACCCCCAGGTTTCCTTGCACCCTCTTCCCAAGACACCCTGCCCCGTGCCACCATGCACCCAGGCCATGTTCTACCCACGTGTGCCAGCAGGAAGGGACAGGACCAGGACCCACGCAATGCTCCAGAGGGATGGCACCAGGGTGAGACGCATCCTGCTGCACGGGGTGGAGAAGGAGGATGCTCACGGGGTACCAGGGATGCAGGGTGCTGTGCCAGGTCCCCAAGCCAACCTAGGAGCCAAGGCAGGGCTCAGCAATGAATTTTAGGGGGGACACAACACCGGAGCTGCCCCTTGGCTGGTGGGTCGGGGCCGAGGGAGCCCGGCCGGGAGGCAGCAGGGGGGGAGCGGGGCCGTGTTGTTGCAGTCTGACCTAAGCATCTGGAAAGCAGCGCTCTTGGGCTCCGGCCGGCCTGCGTGACTAAAACTTGAGGCAAAAACCTTCCATATTTGGTGAAAGGCGCTCTAGGGCCCGGCCAGCCCTCGCCCCCCGCGGCACGCTTAACCCTCTGGGCGCCCCTCCGGCCCCAGCCGTGCCGAGGGGGCTGACGTGCAGGGAGTTTTTGGGAGGGCTCAGCGTGGCGAGGAGAAATACCGGGGGTGTAAAAAGGGATGAGCATCGCGGAGCAGCTGGGAGGATGGGATGGGATGGAGGCTGGATTTGGGATGGAGCCTGGATTTGGGGATGGAGCGGTGGTCCTGGCACGGCTACGGCACGGGAGGATGCCCCGGGATGCGCCAACGTTTTGGAGAGGGGAAAGGAGAACCACTCGCGTCCCTTCCCAGCGAGGCAGGCCCTGATTTCAATTAAAACCACGTGGGAAAAGCCCTGCTGCCCCGCCGCGTGTTTGCCTGATGAGTTTTTGTTCCTTCGGGAAATGAGCCTCACTCCTTTTCCCGGCCCCGTCCCAGCTCACCGGGGTGGCGCGGGGTGCTCAGCACCCTTCCTCCCATCCCAGCAAAATTGCTCCATCTCCTTTTTTAAAAAAAAAAATCTGTCTTTTTCTCACACTTAAAAAGAAAAATGACAGCCGGGCCGTGTCCTCCTGGGATGAATCACTGTAGCCCAGCAGTCAAAGAAGGGAAAAAGAGCAGCTAAGCCAGCCCCTCCGGCCTCCCTCATTAACGCGAGCTCCGTCCCCACGATTTATGGCCGGGGATCACATGGGCCTTGCCGGGAAATCAGCACTTTTTCCGCCTACCACCGGCAACTGCAATCCCTTTTTTTTCTGGTAAAGGGGACGCCGAGCCCAGGCACAAGTCTCCTGGAGGGCCGCGGGACTTGGGAGGTGAAGGGAAGAGCGGCGTGGTTGGAGCTGAGCTGGGGAAAGAAAAAGTGGTGGCGATTTTTAACCAGGGCTCTCAGCCTGGGAAAAGGGGACAGGATGCGGGCTCGGGCTGCTCAGTGGGATTTCAGCAGCTGACCTCGCAGCGCATCCATTTGCTGGTGAAGGGGCCGAAGCCACGCTGCTCCTCCTCCTCCTCCTCTTCCTCCTCCTCCTCCTCCCGGCCCCGCTGCCGGCCGTGGAGCATCTCTGCACAAAAAAGCACCAGAGCCTGGGAAAAACCACGGCGGAGAGGCAAAAGCAAACATCTCCAGCCCGAGGGCTTGCGAATAAACACAGGGGTATTATTAGTAACCGAGGCTGAGCCGAATCGGGGCTCCTGATTTATGCTCCCGTTTCCTTTCAAGACTTTATGCTCTGCAAATGCGCCCGGGACGCTTCTTACCCGTGGGAGAACGACCGGCCGGGGAGCGATGGCAACCCCCGGATGGAGAGTAGGGCCATGTGTGATGCTGGCCACCAGCTCCCTGCCCCGATTCTGCGGCTTTTCACAGCAAAACACGCAGCCCCTCGTGCTCCCTGGGATGGAGGAAACACTGAATTGGACCTAATAGCGGCGTCTTGAGCTGTTTAGGTTTCCACATCAGCCACATCACTGCAAACCGCCGGCCCCATAAACGCTCCTTTAATTAACCTCAAACTTTATTCCAGAAAAATAAAACCCTAAAAAACCCTCCCCTGGCCTTTGGGTTAGCCTGAGAAACTGCAGGAGCACTTGGTGGAGAAGGCAGTGAGGGGTCGGCATCCAGCCGGGGACAGAAACAGCTTCGTTATTCAAAAATTAGGACTGGGTGGTTGAAATCTCTTGATGGAAACAAATTTGGGGCCTGGAGGTGCAGATTTGGGGTCGTTTTGCTGGCACAGGGGCTGCCAGCGTGCTTCGAGTGCCTTCGGGCACCTTGGAGATGTGCGAGCAAGCTGAGCGTGCCGGGGAGATGCCCTTGGGTGCAGGGCTCTGAGTTGGCTGGAAGCACGTTTCTGAACCTCTTTTATTTTATTTTTTCAATGTTTTTTGGGGGAAATAAAGCATTAATAAAGCCCTGCAGGTGGAGGTTTGGGGTGCTCCCCGGGGCAGGGTACTGTCCCCAAAGCCAGCGGCTCTCGCTGTGTCCCAGCTCCCTCTAGTGGGACCTGCCCCCCGGGAGAGCAGAGGTGCAGGATTCCCAGTTCCCACCAGTTCCTTGCAAACTGGGAGGCGCCGAGATTCTCGCGCGGCTGGCTTTTGGGTGGCTTTGCTCCGGTTTTGCTTTTCTTTCGAGAGTTCCCAGTTTATTTGCAGAGCTGGTGGCTGAGGACAAGCTGTAAGCTCCCATTGCTTTTTAATTTTGGCACATCTCGCGGGGGTGGCAAGAATATCGCCTCTCTTGACGCAGGGCTCCCTCCTCTTCAGCACGGCTTTGGAGGCCCTGAGCAACAAACCCTGCTCCTGAAATGGTCTGATACCCTCCGTTTTTACCCAAAGCAGGACATTTCGCCCCAAGATGAGGCTTGCGGGACATGCAGGGTCCCCAACAGGGTGCAAAGGCAGCGATTTTCGCCTCCCAACTGGCTGGTGACACCCTCCCGGGAGTGCAATTCTTGGTGATTAACCCCCAGCCTCCGCCCTCCTCTCCGTAATTAATATTTGATTGCATTTGAAATGAAACAGGCTGTGGTTACACACAGGCTGGTGAACCCGCAAGCGCCGGCTGCGATGCGCTGGCACCATGGGGACGCGCAGGGGCCGCAGGGTTTGATGCTGTTGATGGTACCTGGCCTCGTGGTTTTACCAATTTCTGGAAAATTGGGTGGTTTGGGGTTGATTTAGAGCTCGGAGGTCAGCTGCTGATGGGGACGTTGTCATTGCTGGCCAGGATTGTGCTGTTCCACGAGGAAGGTTGGCACCTTGGCTGCTGGGCTTGGCAGTGGGATGCGGAGTGGTGTTGGCATGGATGTCCCCAGCTGGAACACGCTGCCCCATAGGTCCAAGAACCCCACAGACCCCCTTTGGCACCCCTAAAGCTGCTATCGGAGCATTAAAAAATGAAGCAGAGCAGCCTCAGAGAGCTCCTGGGCTTCAGCAGGAGGCAAAGCAGGGGGGAGCCTGCTCCCTGCAGGCAGAGGGAAGAGTTGGGGGAATGCCAGCGGGTTTGCCCAGGAGGATTTGGGGCTTTTGGGGCTGGGCAGGTGGCACCCGGGGGAAGGAGGGCTTGAACGCTTCGGGCTCCGAAAAAAAATAATAAAATAAAATAAAAAAAAATAAAAAATAAAAAGCTCACCCGAGAGGAAGTCTCAAGGTGTTTACAAAGAAGCCGCTCTAAAAATAGCCGGCTCAGATTTTAGACGTCCCTAAAAATAGGCTGCGCTGCTTGAGTGGCCAAACACTCCCAGGAATTTCCTGTGGGCTGCGGGCCGCGCACAGGGGGGTCCGGGCTGGGCAGCCGGCTGGGCCGGCTGGGCCGAGCCTTCTGCTTTCCCTTCCCGGCTGACAGAGAGCAGGATGCGGCCCCACTCCTTCCCTGGTCCCTCGCTGGGCACGGGGCTGAGCCCTTCTCCTCCTATCCTCTCTCCTCTGTAAAGTCCCGGGAGGTTTTCAACCAGCCGTGACAGCTCAGCCCCAATAGTAGACAGCGGAGAATCCACTCCCGTGGGAAGACGTGGCCTGCGATGAAGGGGTTGAACAAATTGGGGGGGGTCTCAGGGCGGTGGGGACGTGGGGACGCGATTCCGGCCGGGGCCGCTGGGAGGGCTCGAGGGCTTTGCTGCAGGCGTGGGCCTGGGGCTGCAGCCGCAAAGGGTCTGGGATGGCAGCCAAAATGGGTCTGGGGTTGCAACCTGATGGGTTTGGGGTTGGAACGCCAGTGGGGCTGGGATTGCAAGCCCAATGGGGCCGGGATTGCAATCCCAATGGGTCCTGGACTGCAAATGAAATGGGTCTGGGATTGCAACCTAAATGGATCTGGGACTGCAACCCAGCCAAGTCCAAAACTGCAACCCCAGTGGATCTAGGATTGCAACCCAAACAGATCTGGGATTGCTAGCCAGATGAGTCCAAGACTGCAAGTCCTCTGGGTCTGGGATTGAAACTCCAATAGATCCTGGACTGCAACCCCAGTGGGTCTGGGACTGCAAATGAAATGGGTTCAGGACTGTAACCTAAATGGATCTGGGATTGCAACCCAGCTGAGTCCAAGATTGCAGCCCCAGTAGGTCCAGGATTACAACACCAATGGATTCAGGATTGGAATCCCAGTAAGTCCAGGATTGCAACCCCACTGGTCCTGAGTTTGCAACCCCAACTGAGGTTCTGAGATTGCAAATGAAATGGGTCCAGGACTGTAACCTAAATGGAACTGGGATTGCAACCCCAATGGGTCTGAGATTTCAACCCCAGTGAGTCCAGGACTGCAAATTCAGTGGGTCCAAGATTGCAACCTCAATAGATCTGGGGTTGCAACCCGGATGAATCCAAAACTGCAGCCCCTGTATGTTCAGGATTGCAACCCCAATGGGTCTGGGATTGCAACCGCATTAGGTCTGGGATTGCAACCGCATTGGTTCTGGGATTGCAAACAAAATGGGTCTGAGATTGCAACTGAAATGGGTCCAGGACTGTAACGTTAATGGATCAAGGTTTGCGACCTAGATGAGTCCAAGATTGCAGCCCCAGTGGGTTTGGGAATTCAATCCCAATTGGTCTGAGATTGCAACTGAAATGGGTCTGAGATTGCAACTCCACTGGGTATGGGATTGCAGCCTCAATGGATCTGGGATTGCAAGCCAGATGAATCCAAAACTGCATCCCTAGTAGGTCCAGGATTGCAACCCCAATGGGTCTGGGATTGCAAACCCAGTGGGTGTGAGATTGCAAATTAAACGGGTCTGAGATAGCAATTGAAATGGGTCCAGGTCTGTAACCCAAATGGATCTGGGACTGCAACCCAGCTCAGTCTAAGACTGCAACCCCAATGGGTCTGGGACTGCAACCTCAGTGGGTTTGGGATTGCAGCCTCAGTGGATCTGGGATTGCAACCCAGGTGAGTCCAAGACTGCAGTCCCAGTAGGTCTAGGATTGCAACCCCATTGGGTCCAGGATTGCATCCCCAATGAATTCTGGATTGTGACCCCAAGTGGGCTGGGACTGAAAATGAAATGGGCCTGAGATTGCAACTGAAATAGGTCCAAGACTGTAACCTAAATGGATCGGGGTTTGCAACCTAGATGAGTCCAAGTCTGCAACTCCGGTGGGTCTAGGTTTGCAACCCCAATGGGTCCAGGATTGCAACCCCATTGGGTCTGGGATTGTACCCTCAATGGATCTGGGACTGCAATCCAGGTGGGTCTGAGATTGCAACCAAAACGGGCCAAATATTGCAACCAAATTGGGTCCAATATTGCAACTCAAACCAGTCCATTACTGCAACCCAGCTGAGTCCAAGGCTGCAACCCCAGTGGGTCCAGGATTGCAATCCATTTGGGTCCAGGATTATAATCCAAATGGGTCTGCGATTTTATCCAAAATAAGTCTGAAATTGCAGTCCATTTGGGTTCAGGACTGCAGTACAGATGGGTCCAGGACTGCACCTCAGATGGGTCCAAGATTGCAATCCCTATAGGTCCAGGACTGCAGTCCCAGTGGGTCTGGGATTGCAAATGAAAGGGGTCCAGGATTGCAACCCAAATAGATCCAGGATTTCAACCAAAATAGGTCTGGGTTTGCAACCCAAATGGGTCCAGGGTTTTAACTGGAATAGGTCTGGGACTGCAACCCAGAGGGGTCCGGGACTCTAATCCCAGTGTGTGTGGGGTTACAACAGGAATGGGTCGAGGTTTGCAACCCAAAGGGGTCCAGGCTTTCCGTCCAAATTGGCCCTGATTGCACCCGAAATGAGCCGACGGTGAGAGCAGGGTGCTGCAGAAGGTGCCTTGCGCACATTACCCCAAACGCGATTAATTAGCCCCGGCCACCCAAGGCATCCTGCCACGCACCCATCCTTGTCCCCCCGCCCCGGTCCCCTCCGTGCTATGGGATGCTCTTCTTGCTCGGCGCCGAGAGGAAATTTACTGTCTGCAGCAGTAGGGCGCAGCCCTGCCGCACGCCGTTGCTGTGGGAACGGGCAAGCGGCTAATTAGATTTAATTAACGAAGCAGGAGGGGAGCACGATGCTGCATCGCCTGGCGAGCGGGGCTGCGGATGCTACAGGGTGTTGTGGTTGTGGTTTTTTTTTTGGGGGGGGGGGTTGAAGAAAATGAGTCCTGCAATTGGTGCTGCGCTTGGGGAGGGGGACCCAGCACCCCAAACCCTGCTTGGAAATAAAGGATGGACACCCCATCATGCATCAAAAGGGGGGTGCTCCAAAACCCAAAACCAACCCCACCGCCCCAACAAACACCCCGAAAACCCCAATCCCCTTCCGACGAAGCCCAGCGTCACCCCCTTTTTCCCACCCTCCCCGGCGCAGGATGCGGCCCCGGCGTGCACCAGTGGGCACGGCTGCGCCGCCAGGCTCAGCCCCCATCTCCCAGCCCCGCTCCCCGCTGCTGCTGGTGCCTCGGCACCACCCGGGGCCGGGGACCACGCGTGCCACCGCCACGCGCCCCCGGACGCACGCACGCACGCGCCGCCCGCCGCCTGCAGCCTCTCCGCGGGAGGGATTCAATTTTTTTTTATTTTTATTATTATTATTATTTTATTTATTTATTTTTTTAATACGGAATTGCCTCGCTATAAATAGACCCCTCTATTTCATTTTATTCCCCTCCGCGCTGCAGCACTTGGGCTTTTCATCGGCGTCATCGTTATTATTTCTTAAGGGGGGGGAAGGCGTTCTGGGGGGGTAAAGACAGAATTTTTGGGGATTTTTTTTTTTTTTTTTTTTTTTTGCCTTCTCCTTGGGCCGCGAGGGACGGACCGACCCCGGGACCCGCATGCTGCAGATGGTGAGGACTCTGGCGCAGTTCACCATCGCGCTGGAGGACATGCGAGACATCGGGGACGGCATCGACGCGGCCTTCGCCGCCGCCTCCGGGCTCGGTGGGGCCGCCGAGGAGCTGCCGGAGAAGGGCCGTGGGGGCCCCGAGGTGATGTCAACAAAAAGGGGGGACCCCCCCGGCACGGGGGTGGGGATGGGGGGTCCCTGGGGGATGACGGAGGGGTGTTGTGGGTCGGGGGGGTGTCCGGCTGCGTCACGGTGGGACATGTGCGTGGGGAGAAAGCCGCCGGGGCTGGACCACCATCGCCGTGGCAACCGTGCCTCCATCCTCATCCCGCCGCCCCCGCTTTTGGGGGGGCTCCCACCTTAAAATCTGGAGGGGGTGATAGGGGATGGATCCATGCATCCCCCCCCCGCACACACCCACGCTGATGGATGTGCTGATGGGGGGGTTGCGGCGCCGGGGTGGTGCCCCCATATCCCTTGGCAGCGAGGTGCTGAGGTCCCCAGGGTGCTGAGCAGCTCGCATCGCTACGGGGGATGCAGGATGAGGCCGGGGTTTTGGGATCGGAGCTGGAGCAGGTGGAGGGCAAAGCCCTGCAGGGCGCATCCTGCCTGGTCCTGCAGGATGGGGCCTTTACGCCCAGCTCCTGCTCATCCCAAAGGGAATTTCCTCCAGGATAACAACCATAAGAGATGGAAAAATCCCCTTTGGGATGCTTGGGGCTCATCCCCCAGCCAAAAAAAATCCCCTAAACTGAAGCCCGTGGTGCTGTGCTGAGCCTGTTCAGCTCACCAGTCTGGCAGGAAAAACGTCCCGGAGCATCGCCACGAGCTGCCACAGGGGAAACTGAGGCACGGCAGGGGGGCGAGTACCTTGCTCTGCCCATCCCAGGGCAGGATTGGGCCTATCACTGAAATATTTGGCCCTAAATAACGTTTTCCTTCTTTGCTCGGTGGAGAAAGGGTGGCCCCGGCCTGGAGCATGGATGGGGAAACTGAGGCACGGCTCCGTCCTTGGGTGATGAGTGGCTGGGGGGGGGAAGGATCGGTGCCTGGGGAAGATGCCCATGAAATGTGGAGTGCCCGTGTCCCCACAGGGAACAGGGAACGGGCATCAGCTGTGGGGTGCAGTTTGGGGCTGTGGGGTGCAATTTGGGGCTGAGAAGGGAGATAAAGCCCCGCTTAAATCCCTCCAGTTTTGGGGGTGCACAGCCAAGCTCCAGGGATGGCACTGCAAAGGGCTGGGACACCTCCGCTGGCAGGGTTTTTGGGGAGCCCTGCCCCCGTGGGTTTTGGGGTGTCTCCGTTAACACCCCAAAGGTTTTGTTAATGCTTAGGACCCATTAAGTTTCTCTGTCCCCAGATCTGTTGGAGCATCTCTGCACCTAGGGTCTTTGGAGCATCTCAGCCCCCAAAACTTTTTGGGTGCAAGGAATTTGGAGCATGCCTGCACCCAAATCTTTTGGGGCATCTCACACCAGAGCCCTTGGGATGTGTTTGCATTGAAAACTTTTGGGGTTTCTCTGCGCCAAGGGTCCTTGGAGCACCCCAGAACCTCAAAAATTCAGGGTTTCTCACAGGCAGGGTCCTTGAACCACCTCTAAACCCCAAAATTTTGGCACATGGGGTCTTTGGACCATCTCAGTACCCAAAAATTTTGGGGCATCACCCACTGGGGGCCCTTGGACCATCATGCCCCGAAGCTGAGCTGCAGCCTGGGCTGCTCTTGGGGACGCCCCCCAAGGGTGCTTCATTTGGGGGGGGGCTCTCTGAGCCCCGCATCTGCCCGGCCCCCCAACCCCTGCACCCTCTGCACCCCCTGAACCCCCTCTTTGGGGCACAGGGTGTCAGGGCCAGCCGGGAGCAGCGCGGGTGCCCAGGGGCCGTGAGGAATTCGTGGCGCGGGGCCGTGCCGAGCTCGGGGAGAAGGAGGCCGCCGGCACCGACCCATGTAGGGCTGTGAGAGCTCCTGACGCGGGCGCGGAGGAAACCAGGCGTCTGTGAGCTCGGTGTCATGTACTTCCTAATCCTCCTGGATTCCTCCATCGGGGTGGAGAGGGAGCTGGACGAGCACTGGGCTCCCGCGGCGCACAGCCCCCTTGCGCTGTCACCGGAGGGGACGCTTCGGTGCCCCGAGGTAGCAGCCGGGTCCCCCCGGCCCCTCGGATCGCCCCGATTTCATTTGGCTTCTCTCTGCCCTCGCAGGACATGAGGAAGCACGTCATCATGACGCTGCTGGACACGGAGCAGTCCTATGTGGAGTCCTTGCGCACCTTGATGCAGGTGAGGGGGCGCAGTGGGGGCGCAGGTGGGTGACACACAGTGGCCCGGCACCGCCTCGACGGGGTGCACGGTGGGGCCAAAACCCTGCTGGGGACATCCAGAGATGTCACAGAGGGGTTGTCCCTTCCTTGTGAGCGTCCCCAGGACCTGAGTTTGGAGCCCTGGTGTTGTATCAGCACGGGGACGGGGAGGGGACAGGTGGCAGCACTGGGGACAGCAGGACCGGTGGTGGGAGCAGTAGGGAAAGAAGTGCTGCTGGGGATGGGTTGTGGGGTCACCTCTTCAAACCTCCAACCCCAACCCCATCACTGCCCTCATTTTCTGCTGTGCTCCAGCTCCCCAGCCACAGGCCAGGGACTATTTTTTTTTTTTTTTTTTTTTTTTTTTACTGAGCTAATTCCAACCCCTAAGCATCAACCCAACACCTGGCTTGGGTTTTCCAAGAAGTCCCCATCCAGATGTGCCCTGCCAGATGGTGTGCAGCAGGAAAGGACCCTCCAAGGCTGCTCCTCATGCAGAATTTGGCTTGGAGGGGTGAGAGGAGCCTGGTCTGGGTCATATTTTGGGGGAACTACACATAGTTCATAGTCAGAAGGTGTCTGCCAACTCCTTTGGTGGGAACTGTCTCTGTGCTCTTCTCCCCGTCTGGTCTCCACTCACCCAGTTTCATGCTGGGTGGCGTGCAGGGACCAAACCTGGCCCAGCCCAGCTCCCTCTGGAGGTGTTGGCCCTGTTGGGTTTGGAGCTTTGGGAAGGATTTGACCCTTCTAACTTGGGTCCCCGTGAGATGTCCACCATCAGCCCAGGGAACCTCATCCTTGGTGGGGATTCCTCCCTCGTTGGCTCGGATGGGGACACCTGAAGCAGCATGGAGTAGGTCCTGGCCTCACTGCTCAGCTCTGTGGTCCTCCCTGTGTCCTGGAGGGCTTGAGAAAGTGGAACTATTTGGAAAGTGGTTTCGTAGAGCTCTGCTGCCCCTGTGCATCGCTTGTTGGCCATTGCCCAAGAGAGGTTGGTGGGCGAGGTGGTGGTCCAGGGCTTGACCCAGTGCATCCACCCTGCTGGTTCAGCCCCTCCTGGTTCCAAATACCCTAAATCCCACCAAGAGCCAGCAGATTTGGTTGTTCTGCCCCGATTTCCCATCTGGATAACATAGAGGGGACCAAAATTCATGACAGCAAAGGGTTGGAGGCCGTTGAGGCTGGGGGACAGAGGACAAAGTGCTTTGGAGGTTCCTCATCCAAACCCTATACTGAAATGGGGATGCAATGGGTGGGATGGGGCCCAGGGGAGGTGGGGTGCCCAAACTGCTGCTCTGGTCCCTGTGACGGGTCCCCGGGTGCCCAAAGTCATGCAGGACCCAGGGCTGATGCCTCTTCTGGCATTCCAAGCCTTGGCTGGGCTCCTCAGGAGAACCCCTGCTGCAGGATGCTGCAGTTCCTGGTGCTTAAATGGGTTGAAAAATTCATCCTGGGGAGGTGGAAACAAAATCTGTGGGTGCCCCAGCACGACGCTTCCCCGCAGGGTTACATGAAGCCGCTGAAGCAGCCAGAGAACTCACTGCTGTGCGACCCGTCCCTGGTGGATGAGATCTTCGACCAGATCCCCGAGCTGCTGGAGCACCACGAGCAGTTCCTGGAGCAGATCCACGACTGTGTGCAGAACTGGCACGAGAAGCAGAAAGTGGGCGACCTCCTGGTGCAGTCGGTAGGGCCCGACCCCATCCCATGGCGGGGTGGAGACGAGAAGGGTCCATCCCAAAGCTCCCTCGCATCCAGGCTTTGCTTTCAGCAGGGAAAAGCTGGGAGCAGGGAGTGGGGGGATGACGAAAGGAAGGGCAAACCACGTCGGGGATGGGGAGAGACGATCTCCAGGCCCTCGGTCTGCTTTAGCTTAACAGGGGCTCTGCAGCTCGGCGTTTCTGCATCGAGCAAAAATGTCAGGGCTGAGGCATTGAGGCGGGGAGCTGAGGCTGGGCAGATCCCAGATGGGTGCCGTTAACCCTTGGGACAACTCCTCCAGCCCCAAACGTGCCTGAAGGTGTGGGGGGACCCCTTGCCGAGCCCCTTTTTTTGCCTCTCTTTTTCCCCCCTCCTAGTTCTCCAAGGACGTGCTGGTGAACATCTACTCTGCCTACATCGATAATTTCCTCAACGCCAAGGACGCCGTCAGGATCGCCAAGGAGGCACGGCCAGCGTTCATCAAGTTCTTGGAGGTGGGTGTAGGGCCACTGGTGGAGCAGAGTCAGGGTTAATGGGAGTAAACTGGTTATCTCTGGTCAAACTGGGATTTTTCAAGCCTTTTCTCTTAAGGGGTGAGCCACCATCACTCCGGATGGCGTCAAAAGGAGTCCCCAAGACCCCAAAGTCTTGTTGCTCCAGGTCCAAGGCTGGTGTCACAGCGTGTGCCACCTAACGGGCCTGTCCTTGTCCTCACCGATGTGTTTTGTTTGTTTTTTTTTGCAGCAAAGCATGCGGGAGAACAAGGAGAAGCAGGCTCTGTCCGACCTGATGATCAAGCCCGTGCAGAGGATCCCGCGGTACGAGCTGCTGGTGAAGGTAGGAGGAGCGGCGCCGGGACAGGGTCCGTGCCGTCCTGGGAGCGGGTGAGACCATGGCTCATCCCACCTCCTCGTAAGGGCAGCCTTTAGGGCCGTCCCGTCCCTCCCTTTCTTCCCTTTCTTCCTCCCTTGACATGAGGTCCACAGCTCGGTGCAGCCCCCAGGCCACCGTGGTTGGATGGGGGCTCAGCGAGGGGGCGGCATCGTGGTGACGTCCCGGTGGTGTCCCCACATCAGGACCTGCTGAAGCACACCCCGGAGGACCACCCCGACCACCCCTTCCTCATCGACGCCCAGCGCAACATCAAGCAGGTGGCCGAGAGGATCAACAAGGGGATGAAGAGCGCCGAGGAGGTGGAGAGGAACGCCCGCATCGTGCAGGAGATCGAGTCCCACATCGAAGGGATGGAGGATGTATGGATGGGGGGCTCGGCGTGGGGTCCTGGGTGGACGTGGGTGAGGGTGACGGGGGTGCCACCACCAGGGAAGTGGGGACACCCAGCCTGGCCAAGCCTTTCTGCAGCCCTGCTGCACCCAAGGGTACAGCACCCACATCAGAGCTGCGCCCAACACCAAATGCCAGTGGGGTGGGTCTTTCCTTTTGCCAAAAGTTGAGCCATTTCTGCTCTTTCTGGGTTTAACTAGGTTGGGCTACTTGTCCTCATCCTCACTCGCCCCTGGTGGGCTGCCGGGAGGTTGGGGAAGGGGACAGAGTGACATCTCAGAGCTGGGCGGGGTGCAGGGGCAGGGACAAAGCCACTCATGAGCCTCCTCATCCCCACAGCTCCAGGCCCCGCTCCGCAGGTTCCTGCGCCAGGAGATGGTGGTGGAAGTGGTAAGAGCCACAGGGTGGCCCCGTGTCCCTTGTCCCCATGGCGTGCCCACCCTGGCAGCAGCGTGGTGCTGAGTGCCAAACGGGGCAGGGGGTGGCTGGGGTCACGGGGCACAGTGGGGCTGAGTGTCCGTGGGGAGCCATGGATGGATGGATGGATGGATGGATGGATGGATGATGGATGGATGGGTGGAAGGGTGTATGGGTGGATGGATGGATGCATGGATGGATGGATGGATGGATGGAGGAAAGAGAGGATGGATGGTTGGATGGATGGATGTGTGGATGGATGGATGACAGTTGATGGATGCACACATGGATGAAGGGAGGTATGGAAGGAGATGACAAAATTCACCAAATGCACAGGGAAAGATGAGAGGGGCTTGGGAGCCAGCAGGAGATAGGGAGAACCTGCAGCAGCCTGGGGTCAGGGTTGGGCAGAGGAGCTGAAGGTGGGGACCCCAGACGTCCTGGCATCCCATGGGCTCCCTTGAGCACCACTTGGGGAAACTGAGGCAGGGGTGGGTGCTGCCAGTGTTCACCCCTCGTGTCTCCTATGCCCCCGCAGAAGGCGGTGGGTGGGAAGAAGGACCGCTCGCTCTTCCTCTTCACGGACCTGCTGGTGTGCACCACGCTGAAGCGCAAGTCGGGCTCCCTCCGCCGCAGCTCCATGAGCCTGTGAGTGCCGCTGGGCGCAGGGGACACCCCGGCGCCCCGTGGCCAGGGGCACCTGGCTGGTTCCCTCTCCCATCGCAGCTCTCCAGGGTTATCCCACCTCCTCGGGGTGTCCCTGGTGGTCTGGGATGGTTTTAGGGCACTGGGGATGGTGCCCAGGTGCAGGTGAGGCTCAGTCAGCCCCTGCCCCGCAGGTACACGGCTGCCAGCGTCATCGACACCGCCAGCAAGTACAAGCTGCTCTGGAAGCTGCCGCTGGAGGACGTGGACATTGTCAAAGGTCTGTCGCTGCCTGTTGTTGTCTCCAAACCCCAAAACCCATTGCTCACCCCCAGCTGAGGGTGATGGGCTCAAGGGATCCCGTTGCTGGAGGTGGCACCACTCCATCTCAAAGTGTTCAGGGACAAGGCTCTGCTGTGAGGTGCTGGGGAGGAAGGGGTTAATGCCGTGTGGCCATGTCCCCATTCAGGTGCCTCACAAGCCACCAACCGGGAGAGCATCCAGAAGAGCATCAGCCGCCTGGACGAGGACCTCAGCACGCTGGGCCAAGTCAGCAAGCTGTCGGAGACCCTCAGCTTCCCCCACCAGGTACGGGGATGGCGCCACGGTGGTGGTGTCCCCTGTGGGACCCTCTGGGATGTCCCCTGGGAGGGCTGGTGGCTGTGGTCAAAGGACCTTGGGAGGGCTGGTGGCTGTGATCAGAGGACCTTGACTGTGGTCAAAGGACCTTGGGAGGGCTGGTGGCCATGATCAGAGGACCTTGGGAGGGCTGCTGGCCATGATCAGAGGACCTTGGGGGGCTGGTGGCCATGATCAGAGGACCTTGGGAGGGCTGCTGGCCATGATCAGAGGGCTGGTGGCCATTGTCAAAGGACCTTGGGGGGCTGGTGGCCGTGGTCAAGGGACCCAGCTGCCACCAGCCCTGCAGAGGATGCTCAGGATGCGACATGGGCACACGGCTGGGGTGGCCCCACCGGTCCCTGATGCCATCGTCCCCATGCCCAGAGCCTGGACGACGTGATCAAGGACCTGATGGCCGCCATCCACCGGGAGCTGGCGGAGAAGCAGTCCCTGTCCTTCAGCATGGCCTTCCCCCCCAACAAAGTGGAGCTCAGCGCCACCAAGGCCGATGGCACTGAGTCCTTCATCTTCGAGTTCCCCAACCCCGACGCACGGCTCGGCTTCGAGCAAGCCTTCGAAGACGCCAAGAAGAAGCTGGGTAATGCCAGGACTTGGGGTGGGACACCGAGATGGGCTCAGCACCACGCCTGGCATTGGCAGAACCACCTCCTTCTCACCCTATTTTCCCAGCTTCCAGCAAAAACTGCCTGGACCCAGAGTTCCTCAAGGCCATCCCCATCATGAAGACGAGGAGCGGGATGCAGGTTGGTCCTCCTGCTGCTCCAGGACCCCTGAGAGGGTTTATTTAAGCATCCCTCTTGACCATCAGGATGCCAGCGCACCGCCGCCTTGCAGCTGCCTTCCCAAGTGACCTCTCCTTGTCTTTTGCCCCCTTCCAGTTTTCTTGTGCTTCTCCCAGCCACAGCAGCCCAGAGAACGCCCACGAGGTGTGGGTGTGCAACAGCGACGGCTACGTGGGGCAGGTCTGCCTGCTCAGCATCCGCAAGGAGCCCACCGTCGAGGCGTGCATCGCCGTCTGCTCGGCCAGGATCCTCTGCATCGCCTCCGTACCCGGCCTCAAGCGGGCATACAGGTACGGCACTGGCACTGCATGGCCGGCACTGGCGTCTCCGTGTCCCAGTGCTGGAGCTGTGGTTGTCCCTGCAGCAGGGAGCGCAACGAGCCCATGGCCAGCCCATCCTCAGAGCCGGCACCTGCACAGCTGGAGGACGCAGGGCCGCAGCAGTGCCTGCACATCTCCATCTCGGGCTCATCGCTGGAGCTCTCCGAGCCCGTCGACAGCGCCCACAGGGAGCTGGTGCCCTTTGACAGCGACGACACGGACGACGAGTCCTCGCCCAGCCCCTCGGGCACGCTGCAGAGCCAGGCCAGCCACTCTACCATCTCCTCCAGCTTCGGCAGTGAGTTGCCCCTGCGGGCCCCTAATTAGGGAAAAGCCGTTGTTTTGCCCCAAAATGATGGGCAGCGTTGATTGTCCCAGCAGTTAGTCCCCACTCTGCCTTGAGTTTGTTGCACATTGAAAAAAAAACGGGTTCCTGTTGACTTTTTAAGCTGAAGAAGCCCTGGGAAAAGGGATAGGGATGTCCTAATTCGGACCCCATGATGCCAGGGTTGGGGCAGCAACTTGTCATCCATTTGGGGTAAATTCTGGCATGTTTTGGGGTCAGCATCTGTCCATCCTTCCTGAGTCCCCACACCACCACTACAGCCATCCCGTGCTCTCCTCCCCATCCCCTTGGCCATCGCTGGGTGTTCACCACCCAACCACCCTCCTCACCCCTTCCAGACGAGGAAATCCCGAGCTGCAAGGAGGCGGCAGCGGAGACGACGAGCTCGGAGGAGGAGCAGGAGCCCGGCTTCCTCCCCCTCGCCACCACCTTTGGGCAGAGCCGGCACGGCGAGAGCCCCACGGATGGCCGAGCCCTGCGGCGCTCCAGCCGCGGCTCCTTCACCCGCGGCAGCCTCGAGGACCTGCTGAGCCTCGACCCCGAAGCCTACCAGAGCTCCATGTGGCTGGGCACCGAGGATGGCTGGTGCGTGCCCAGCAAGGAGGGACCTTGGTTGAGGCTCCCCTGGCTTCAGGAGAGCCTCAACGCCATCCTTCTGCCTCCCGTCTCCACAGCATCCACGTGTACCAGTCCTCGGACAACATCCGCAACAGGAAGAACAGCATGAAGATGCAGCATGCTGCCTCCGTCATGTGCATCTTGTAAGCAGGCAGGAGGCTTTCTGGCCCCAAGGGACGGGTTTGGGGTGGCCTGGCAGCATTTCTCAAAGCTCGGCTCTTCCTGCAGATACCTCGATAACCAAGTTTTTGTGTCCTTGGCCAACGGGGAGCTCATCGCGTACCAGCGAGAGGCAGGTGAGGCCGGGTTGGGGCCGTTGAATGGAGCCCCAGCAGGGGATGCTCTGGGTGCCTGCAGCTCCCCTGTGTCCCCAGGGAGGGCAGCAGGTCCCCAGGGAGGGCCATCCCTCAATGGGCAGCCCCAAATTCAGAGCACGTGGGCCCGGCCAACTGTGTCCCTCCAAGGACACCACCTGCTCTATAAAGGGGGATCCATCAGCATCCCACTAGGATGTTTCCAGCCACCACTTCCCCCCTAACCAGCTCAAGCCTTTGGGGTTTGATGCTTTAAAGACCCTCCATCTCCCACTGTCCTTACAGGTCGCTTCTGGGACCCCCAAAACTCCAAATCCCTGTCCCTGGGCTCCCCGGGGAGCCCCATCACGAAGATGGTGGCGGTGGCGGGGAAGCTGTGGTGCGGCTGCCAGAACCGGGTCATCGTCCTCAACACGACCACGCTGGTGCAGGAGGTACGGCGAGCATGACACCCAGGGCTTGGGGGGACCAGGGACGGTCCCCAGAGGCTCCGGGTGGCATCGGTGTGGCTCTGTCACCCACAGCACACGCTCCACGTGGGGCAGGACAGCGGCCGCAGCGTGACCTGCATGGTGAGCGCGGGGCCCGGCGTCTGGGTCGCGCTGCAGGGCAGCGCCCAGGTGCGCCTCTACCACGCCACCAGCTATGAGCAGCTGGCCGAGGCGGATGTCACCCCCCCTGTGCACAAGATGCTCGCTGGTAAGCCCCCAGAATCCCCGTTTCTGGATGTTTTCCCATTTTCTGTTGCATGTGCATCGCCTCTCTTAAAAACGTGCTCCCCTCTGGAGCATCTGCTGCTGCAAAATGCATCAATATCCTGAGCCAGCTTCAGGCACTGAAGCCCATCGAGTTAAGGTTCTGCATTTTGCAGCCCCTGGGCAGCTGCAAAATCCCATGTAGAAATAAGACAGCGGTTGTGAAAGCATCCTAAGTACAGATAGGGCAACCCCAAGGCAGCTGCAAAAGCCCCTGCAGAAATCAGGATGCAGCTCCAAAATGCTGTAGAGAAATAGAGCAATGGTTGCAAAACTCCAAGTGGGAATAAGGCAATCCCTGGGCAGCTGCAAAACCCCATGCAGAAATAAAGCAGTTCCATGGAAAAAAAATAGGGTAGCGGATAAAAAAAATCCCACATGGCAATAGCACAATGCCTGGGTGGTGGTGTGATGCCATGAAGAAATAAGACAGCTGTCCCAAAACCCCATGCAGAAATCAGAATTTAGCTGAAAAATCCTACGGAGAAATAGGGAAGTAGTTGCAAAACCCCATGCAGGAATAGGGCAATCCCTGTGTGGCAGCAAAATCCCATGCAGAAATAACAGTTGCTGTGAAATGCCATGCAGAAATCAGAAATCAGTGGCAAAATTCCATGTAAAACCAGGTCAGCAGCTACAAAACCCCATGCAGCAATAGCACAGCACCTGGGTGGCTGCAAAATGCCATGCAGAAACAGAGTGGGTGCTGCAAAATACCATGCAGAAATAGCAGTTGCTGTAAAACACAATGCAGAAATAGAGTGGGTGCTGTGAAATGCCATGCAGAGATAGAGGGGATGCTGCAAAATGCTATGCAGAAATAAAATGGGTGCTGCTAAATGCTATGCAGAAATCAGGCAGCAGCTGCAAAATGCCACACAGAAATAAAGTGGGTGCTACAAAA
>CM021765.1:203452407-203477712 GCA_011076525.1 Nettapus auritus
CGTGGCACCGGGCTGCAAACCTGCCTATAAGTGAGCCCCCCCAAAACCCCACTGAGCCCCCCCCTCAACCCTACTGAGCCCTCCGAACCCCACTGAGCCTCCCCACCACGTACCCGCCATCTCCTGTCCCCCCGCAGGCTGCACCTCCTGCCTCAGTTTCCCCCCGCGTGCCGGCACCAGCAGCACCTGCACACGGTGCACGGCCCAGCCCCCAAATCGGACCCCCCCTCGGACCCCCCCTGCACCCGCTGCAGCCAGAAGAAGTGGCCCCAGCTGCTGCCATCCCCCGCTAATGCCACCAAGGCCACCAAACCCGGGGCCAAAGCCGGTCGCCCCGGCGAGATCACCATCCTCTCCGTCGGCAGGTGAGCGCATGGGGTATGTGGGGGGGGGTCTCCATTGTGTCCCCCCCAACCCCATGCTCACGGGGTGTCCCCCTGCAGGTTTCGGGTGTCCCGTATCCCCGAGCAGAAGCCCGGCACGGCAGCGGGGACCACAGGTGACCCATCCCGGGGTCCCCTCCCCGCCGGCAGCGGGACGAGGCCGTCGTGGCTGAAGAGCACCGAGAGCCACCCCGAGGTGAGGGGGGGACATGGGGGGTGTGCAGGGCTCCAGGGGGGCTGGGTTCTTGGCACCCTTCTGCCTTTGGGGTTTTTCCCCCGCGGCGTTGTGCCAGGTGGTTAAATCTACGGTGCATTGTGCTGTTCACTCTGAAGCCTACTGATGGCAGCTCTCAGAACTACCTGGCGCTTTGGGGGCTCTCCAGTGGGGTGCAGATTTTTGGGGATTTATTTTTCCAGACCTAACGGGGTTTTTTTTGGAAGGGGCTCATGGGCTGGGAGGTGCTGGGCGATGGGGACCAAGCACAGTGGGATGGATGTCACTCCCTCCCGTGACCACAGTCCCCTTCGCCCCCCAGGGCAGCCCCTCTGCATCCAGACTTGGGGACAGCACCCTCGCCATGTGACACCCCCGGGGGTCCCCAAATCGTCCCTGCCGTATGGTGAGGGGCTCAGCACCCCGCAGGGTGACCCAGCACCACCTGGGGTGACGGCAGCCAGAGAAGGGGAAGCCCCAGGCCCTGCCACCGTGGTGTCCCCAGAAGGATGTCCCCAGCTCGGTGGCACCAGGACGACCGCGGCTCGCCGGGGCTCAGCACCGCCCCGCTCCTCGCTCACCCCACCCGGGCCCTTTATGGCCATCAGGTGATGGATTCTTAATTTTATTTATTTTTTTAAATCCTCTCAATTTCTGGAAATGAAGTCACTCACACGGGGGACACCCCCCCCAGTCACATAGGGGACCGTGTCCCCTCCCTGTCCCCAGCCTCACTGCTGACGGCAGGCTTGGCACCAGCGCTGGCACTCCCCAGCACCCCGTTTTGGGGCAGCGTTGCCCCTTTTTTTCCTATATTTATTCACCCCTCTGGGTATTCCCACCCCTTGTGTCATGGTTTCTTAAACATTTTTTTATTTGAAGCCTCCCGGCTTTGTTCCTGGAACTGACGTTAATAAATGTGCTCCGTTTTGGGGCAGGAACCTAGGGTTTGACGTTTCTTTATTTTTTATTCTCATTTTTTTCCCCTTCTTTCCTCCATGTGGTGCTGGTGGCCCTGCCCTTGTCACAGCAGGACCGAGGGGGGACTCAGTGATGTGGTCCCAAGGGGGCACGATCCAGTGTCACCCGGAGACGTGGCCGGTCCCTTGTCCTCCCCAGCTGGCACCTGGCCTGGAGGTGGCCTCAGGGGGACGATGACACCCATGGGTGTCAGCAAGGTGGCAGGGACCCAATATTTTGCTCTCCAAAGGGCGCCTTTGCCAAAGCCACCGCTGTGGGACCCGTGCAGAAAGGACTTTGGTGGCCTGGGCTGGAGAGGTGTCACCACCTGCCTCTCTCCACGGACACCTGAGTGTGGATGGTGGCTTTGGGAGGACACTGGGGCCGTCCCAATTTATCGCCCTGTACTCGGCTCTGGTGAGGCCGCACCTCGAGTGCTGGGTTCAGTTTTGGGCCCCTCACTACCAGAAGGACATGGAGGTGCTTGAGCGAGTCCAGAGAAGGGCTGCGAAGCTGGTGAAGGGTCTGGAGAACAAGGCTTACGAGGAGCGGCTGAGGGAGCTGGGACTGTTTAGCCTGGAGAAGAGGAGGCTCAGGGGCGACCTTATGGCACTCTCCAGGTCCCTGAAAGGAGGCTGTAGTGAGGTGGGGTTGGTCTGTTCTCCCACGTGCCTGGTGACAGGACGAGGGGGAATGGGCTAAAGTTGCACCAGGGGAGGTTTAGGTTGGATATTAGGAAAAACTTCTTTAACCCAAAAGGTTGTTAGGCACTGGAATAGGCTGCCCAGGGAGGTGTGGTTGAGTCCCCATCCCTGGAGGTCTTTAAAAGACATCTAGATGTAGAGCTTAGGGATATGGTTTAGGGGATGATTTGTTAGTGTTAGGTCAGAGGTTGGACTCGGTGATCTTGGAGGTCTCTTCCAACCTAGACTATTCTGTGATTCTATGAAACCAGACCTTTTTGGGGACACCAGAAACCAACGTCCCTTTGAAAACAAGTGCTCAGCACCTCCGCCCATGTTGGTCCCCATGGGCACGGCACAAATCCTTGGTGCGCCCAGCCAAGGCTGGGCTTCATCCCAAACCCCACCACGGAGATCAGGGTGGAGAGGCTGTGTTGGGACCAGGGGGTCAGGTCAGCACCTTTCACCCCCCAGGAGCATATTTGTAGCGTGGGACCCTACAGGACCACGTCAAGACACCAAAAAAAGCACCAAATCCGGCGGGCTCCGTCGTGTTTCGGGCGGTTGTGTTTTTTTTTTGGAAACATTTTTTTTAATAGTTATCGAATGTTCTACATCTTACAGTAAATATCGTACAGTTACAAACTCTTGGCGGAAACCCGTCAGGGAGATCACGGACTGATCTTCGGGACGAAAGGGAACGGAAAATAAAACCAAAAAACAAACGAAAAAGCCAGATTTACACTTCGTATTCACAAGCCGCGGCCGTGGGGCTCTCCAGCGCGTCGGTTCGAGGCCGTGTTCCCTACACACCTGGGAGACTCAGATTGGAAGACATGTTTATTTATTTATTTTATTTTTTTATTATTATTTTTTTTGCTTAAGAGTTCCAATAATAGCTAAAAACGAGCTGATCCAAGCTGTCCTGTTGGTCAAAAGGAATTAAAACACCGATGGAGAAAGGTGGAGGGGGGCGCGCGGGTTGGGTTTCGGCAGCGCCGTGCTATGGGATGGGGAGGATTTGGGGTCTGCGTGATGCCCCCGTGCCCCCATTCCCCTTCCTCGCTGCAGCCCCGTGGCCCCCCAGCCCTGCCGACTGCTGTCCCCGTGGCTCCTACTGCTCGCTGTGCTCCAAGGGATCGGATGCCACGGGTCGATCGGGGTTTTTCCTACAGCCTGGACGCATCCAGGCAGTAGAAGCGGTCATCAGACCAAGCGTTTTGCTGCTTTTGGGAGGCAGAAAAACCCCCAAAACCCAACGATTTGTAAGGGTCAGCCAGGAAATGTTGTGCCGAAGCTCTCCTGCCTCTCGGGTTCCTTCCCAGGCTTTGCTTTGCCTGTTGTCCCTATGGGAAAGAGTCGCTTGGGCACAGCGGAGAAACCATCCCGCACGGCCGCCTGGATGGGGAAGGGAAGGGATGGGGATGGGGAAGGGATGGGGATGGGATGGGGAAGGGATAGGGATGGGGAAGGGAAGGAATGAGGATGGGGAAGGGTTGGGGAAGGGAAGGGAGCTGGGGACAGTCGGTGCTGGGCGGTCACAGCCAAAAGCCGGGGTCACAGGGAGGGGAAGGAGCCACAGCCCTCACTCAGACTGGAAATAGTTTATCAACAACAAAAAAAGGAGAAGAAAGGGAAAAAAAAGTGGATTTACAGGTAGCCCACGGCTCTTATTGCTATCTGCAGCTGGTTGGATTTTAGCATTGAAAACCAAACCCCGAACGCAAGGATCTGGGCTCCCAGGCCCCATGCCATGGGGAAAAAATTCCTCAGGGGGAAATTCCACGCTAGGGGGAATTCCTCGGGGCTGAATTCCTCGCTAGGGGCCGGGGGTCCCAGTCGTGTCCCCCCAGCCAGAAGCAGAGCCCCCAGCCTCGTGCCCCCCCCAAAAGCGGCCGGCATCGCTTCGCCCACCGCGCTCCGCTCATCTACAGCAAACGTCCGCCGTGAAACCGGACCAGAACAGAAACTGAAAGAACACAAAAGGGTAAAAAAAGCGCTGAAATTACAGCTTTCCAACTATGCCAAAGCTTTACTGGGTAATTTGGGTTCATCGGCCTCAGCCAGGGCGGTGTGAGGCTGGGGGTCCCGGTCCTAACCGCAGCTGGGAAGGGATTTTCATGGCAAAACTTTCATTTTTTCCTGAAGTTTCGCCCTCTGGAGAAGCGCTGCTGCACCCTCTGCTTTGCCTCCATCACCTCTAAAGGGATTTTAACCCCTCCTGCGAGTCAAACCTCGTCCTCCTGCCTGAATTTCCTCCTGCAGCCACATAAAAGCGAGGGCAGCAGAGCTTTTGGTGGGACACGACACTTGTTCCCGCACCAGTGTCACCCCCTGCCACCTCCCCAACCTTCACCTCTGCCGACATTTGGAGGTTTTCCTCCTTCCTGGCCTCCCCATTCCCACCCAAAATGCCACGTCCCTAAAAACATCACCACCCCCTTGCATGGCCAGCTTGGTTAGCAAGGTCCCCCACCACCTACGAGGCGGCTTTGGTGGGGACAGCAGCACGGTGGCCACCTCCTGGTCACCTTTTTCTCACCGTGGGTAAGGGCGGAGGAAAAGGCAGCGCCCCAGGAGCGAGCCCGCACCCCAAAATTTGGCCTCCCCGGGGACCCCACGGTCCCGCAGCTCCGGTTCTCTCTGTGGGTGCCTACGAAGGTGGCAGAGTGCTGGGTTTGGGATGGAAATCCTTCGACATCTCTGATGGGAAGCCTTCTACAACCAAAACACCCAAATTTGGCTGCCAAAAGGGCTCGCCAAGCCTCTTGCCCCATGGACAGGAAAAGTTTTGGCTCCTCGCCCTCCGTGGGTGCCATTGAGCCAGAGGAAGGAATTAAAAAAACAACACCCAAACCTCATCAGATCCCACCAGCGAGGAGGACGCTCCGTAACCCCCAGTTCTGCACCGTTTCTGGCACTTTCCTCCCCAAACTGAGCCTTTTTTCCTCCTTCCACCCCAAAGCCCAGCACCGCCTCCCGAGCCGGGGCTGGGAACCGAGGCAGTGCCCTTGGAGCGCCCCTGGGCACCTCCAGCCACGGTTGTAGGGCCATTAATTTGCTTAACGAGTTCATCTCACGGCCTCACGGCAATGTCTCAGCACTGACAGAGAGCCCCCGGCACGGACACCACGCAGGGAAGGTCTCAGTCACGTGCCAAAGACCCCAAGACCCTTGGTCTGGTCTCTACACCACCTCAGGGACCTTGTTGAGGCCACACAGGGCACACAGTGGGGATGTTTTGGTGCTGCTCAAGGGCTCAGAAACCACAAGGATGCTTCCCACCAAGGGGCCAGAGCGGTCGGAGGGCTCCAGGAGTATCGCGGAGCCCGGGGGCTGCGGGTCTCGCACGCGTGCCGTGGGACGAGCGCAAATATTTTGGCATGCTTGAGGGAAAAATCTAAAATCAGTTGTTTTTTTTTTTTTTTTCTCTTAGGAAAAAAAGAAGAAAAATCTAGTTTTGGCTGAGAATTTGCAAATAGCATTGTTTGCAAGCTGGAAAGCCCTTGAGACAGCCCGCTGTGCCATCGGGCACCTCGGGGAAGCCCGGTGAGCGGGGTGCCACCGGCCGTGCCTCCCCTCCTTGCACCCAAAGCACCCAGAAATGCCCCAATCCCTGCAACCTCTACGAGTACCTCACCTTCAGCTGGATCCTCACCACTTGGAGGAGCATTTCTCCTCCAACCTCGGCTGTAACCCAAAAGAAAGAGGCAGGGGGCACCCCTCTCGCCAGCCAGCCTCTGTCCCCAACCGCTGAGCTCCGCACTCCATTCCCTAGCCACCCCGCGTGCCTCCAGCCGGGCCGAGAAGGTGCTTGGAAACCTCTCACCATGCCCAGAAGGATCCTGAGGGGTCCTGGCTGCCCCTTCCCGTGGCACAAGATAATTTTTGCCCATTTTTTTTCACAGCAGACCCGATGGCGAGCGGTCCTCCTACGCCCTATGACAAGCGCGTCGCGTCTCTCGCGGCATTTCCAGCCGCTCGCTCCTAAAGAAGGGGCGAGTTCAGCATTTCAGCGCAGAGAAGGCGTTAGGATCTATCACGACAGCTACCTGGAAGACACCAATTTTCCTGTCACGTGTTCCGGAAGGTTAAATAATTTAAATGTTCTTCAACTAAAAAAAACAACACCCCCCCCCCCCCCAACCCAACCGAACGGGAACGAGCCTGCCTACCGGCGCTGTGCTTTTCGCGTCGTACCCTGAACATCAAAACCACTCTTAACGAGGCAAAGAAAACTGAGGCTCTTGTCAACAACAACAACAACAACAACGGGGAAAAAGAAAAAGAACCCAAACGAACGAGAAGTTGGGGGGGAGGGGGGATTTTTCGCACCGCTCGGCTGGGCAGCGGTGCGGAGTGAAATGTGCTGAGCGTTCAGACGACGGGACCAAAGAGAGACCTTTACTATTGCTCCGTGTCAGGATGTGTGTTACACCACTGATGGGGGGGCCGGGGAGAAGGGGGGGGGAAAAAAACAAAACGAAAAAAAAAAAAGAGGCAGAAGATTAGAAAAAGCAGCTTTTACAAAAACCACTAAAGAATGCATAAAGTGACCCTTGCACTTTTTTTTTTTGTTGTTTTTTCTTTTTTTTTTTTTTCTTTTGTTCTCGCAAACAGACGAGGTGCTGCAGTCCGGCGGCCGCAGCCCCGATGTAAGACTTGTGGAGTTGCATACGATGTCTGACTCTGGATCTGGAAGAGAGAAGAGACATCACACGGAGGGGTTGGGGGCACCGGGGAGGCAAAGTGAGGTCAGGATCCAACCCTTGCTCGTTCTTCGGGAGGATTTTTGGGGTGTGGATGGGGCTGAGAAAGCGTCGGGTCACCGGCAGAGAGCTTGAAGCACATGGCCAGGGTTGGAAGATGGGATGCAATCTCATCTCACCGTGCAGTTTGTCATGGGATGGGTTCAGCTGGCATTATGTACGGAGCACGGAGAGATGTAGGGTTACCCATGGGATGGGAGGGACCTGCTCTGCCTCCCCATCACCGCTGCTCCGATTTTGGGGACTCCAAGCCCCACACCAACCCACAGGCAGCTGCGTGCAGCCTGGCTGATAACGAACAGGCGGGAAAGGGAACTTCCCCCAATGCATTTCAGCAGGGAAAACTCCACTCCGTGATGTGAAAGCATCCCAAACCTTCCACCGTGAAGGCAAGGGGGAACGTTTCCACCAGGGAAGGGTCCCCACAAAGTCAACAGCATGGGGAATTCCCTCCCCAACCCCTCCTGGGATGCACGGGGTCGTGCCAGCGCCCTCGGTGCCCTGTTATAGGGTCAGCTCTGTATGGGGGCAGAGCAGGGGAAGCTCTCGTGCGGCACTTACATGACGTGGCCGGTGGGTTTACCAGTGTGGAGGTACGTAGCTGTACGTGGGGGTTCCTTGAGCCCTGTACGTTGGCACGGAAACTGGATGTGCTCCGATTGCGGTGTGTTGGGGGGTGGTCAACAAGGTTCCTGCCAGAGGAAAAAGGCCATTTTTAGGGTCTTGCACAGCGGACACGAGGAGGGGGAAGACAGCCCCAAATTTCCCTGTTTTAGGAGTAACAGGCTACGTGAAACTTGAAAGCATCCTCCACACGTTAATTACATCTACCACGTCTTGGCATAAGCCCCACTAAATCTCTCTCGGAGTGGTTCCCTCAGCTGAGTGCCGTTTCCCAGCTCCTGCAGATGCAGAGGGGTGAATAACGCCTTTCTGTGCATCGTTCAATGCACAACAACGAGAATTGTTGAGAGAAATAGAGGCTTTGGAGAAAAAAAAATAACACACCCCGTATCCGTGCGTGGTGCGCTCTCAATTAATCACGTTTGTGCCTGAATTTAAATCACCCCACGCACGAGGCACTCAGGGTTCAGGAACGATGCACAAACCAAGGTTAACTTTGTCAATTTGTGCAGAAAGACCTTGAAAAGGATCTCAAAAAAAAAAGGAGCTCGAGGACAGAAATACAGCAGTATTTGAAGACAAGCTTGGTTATTTCTCTATTTAGGGAAAAAATGAAGAATAACGAATTCCAGGATGCAAGCGGGTGCCTCTAGGGTGGGCCAAATGGAAGGAAGGCCTCCTGTGCTACCCCAAAAATGGGAGTGGTATCAAGATTTGGTGCAAATTCATTGTATTTTGCCTGTGAAGGAGCAGTAAACCAGGAGGCAACGCTGCTCCGTGCTTCCCTGGTGGTGTTGTAGGACGCGCTCGCCTCGCTGCGGTCACCACCGCCGCTGCCCACGGCCATGAGCACCTCCTGCGTGGGTCATTTTGGGTCATTTTTGGGTTCGTCCCACCTGAGTCATGAGCTCCGACCTCGTGGGATGGTGGAGGAGCCTCTTACCTGCCGACATGGCCATGGTGGTCCCCGCGACCATGCCCATGGCCACGCCGTTGGTCCTGGGCGCAGCCACGGGGGCCGGGTAGATCGCCGACGGGATGCTGTTGGGCTGCACCACGGTGGTGTGATGGATGACGTGAGGCTGTGCCGCGTACACCGGCTGGGTGTAGTAAGCTCCCTGCTCGAGAGGGGGTAAAAACAGAGAGTTTTTTTGGCACCCGGCACCAGGCGGTGTTTATAGAGGGGCAAACGCGGCCCTGCGCCCAGCGGGTGCCATCAGCATGCAGCTATGGCACCGAACCCCAAAAAGAGGCAATTTGGGCAATTTTTCCTGCTCCGTTCATGTTTTGTAAATCTCTGGCTCTTTCAGAGCTAACCCAAAGATCGTTTCAACCAGTGGGTTTTTTTTTCCTGCAGTGGGAATGGGACAGAGATCAGCATCACGGGTAGGGGACAATCCACACCGCATGGTTTGGGGGGATGAAACGGGGCCTGAGCCCCAAATGCTTTGGCTGCTGGTGTAAACGAGCAAGAGGTGGAAGAAATGAGAGGGAAGGATGGGTAGGAATAAAATAAAGGAGCCAACAGAGAAAATCCTACATCCTAAATAATGAGCTGCTTGAAATGTGAACAGCGCAAAGGCGAGAGCCACCCGGTGCGGGGCAACAGTGCCAGCGTCCCCACGATGCCAACAGGGAAAGATCAGAGGGATCTGAACGAGGGAGGGAGCAAAACAGGGAAGAGGAGATGCTCCAGTCCCGGCTGGGCATGGAGAAATCAGGTCGTGGCTGCAGGAGGAGTTGAATGTGCCATTAAGGAGGAGGGGAAAAGCTGCAGGGCCAGATTGCTCTGGGGAGGGGCAGTGAGGGGATTTTCAGGACATTTCAGGGGATTTTGGGGGGCCATCTGCGGGGCCCTGAGGAGGATCTTGGCCCCAGCACATGGCTGGAAGCAGCGGCAGTGCCAGAGCAGGATGATGGCCCTGGAAGCCCAGCCAGGTGCTTGGGGGAGGACACGAATCTGGGTTGTGCCCGAAGGAACTCATGCTGTCACCAGGAAGGTGACACACTTCTATGGGACATGGCACCTTGAGCGCAACGCCACCAGCACGGGGACCCTGGGGTCACCCGGGCTCATCTAGGGCACAGAGCCAGGTGTGTGCTTTTGGGGGAAGAGACCCCATTCCTAGGGGTGTCACCACACGAATCCCACAGAGAATCCCACACCCCATACCCCAACCCAGCCCCTCCATCCCTTGAGGACGTCGCTGCCGGCCCTGGCCCCGACCCCGTAGGATCCTGAGCTGCCCGGGACCCGAGGCGAGGAGTGAGGCACGTACCTGGGTGTACAGGTTCTGCTGGGGATAGGCACTTCTGATGGGGTACATCGCCGTTTGGTACGGGTTCGGAGACGGAGAGTAGGGAGGAGGCGCGTTGTTACTCTGGGTCGGTGGGACCTTGTAGGGTGTCCCCGCAGTGTACCCTGGAGCAGAGAGACACAAACAGCCTGTTAGGGGCAGGATTTTGAGCCACGAACAATTAACGGGGCCAAAACCCTAACGAAGCTGCCCGTTTGCCTTAATTACGGGCTCGGTGTCTTGGGGCGAGCTGGGCTGCGTGATTCAGAGAAGGGCCCCTTTCTTCTCCCCGTGCCCCAGAGATCACGGTGGGGATCTCCAGATTTGGTTATCCTCACCAAAAGAGTCGTTCGTGGGTCTACAGAGGTCACCTTAATTTTAATAGGTGCTGCTCCACCACCTTTGTGTCTGTCCCAAACAAAGGACAACACGATCACATCAACTGATGGCACCTGATGGCTGGGGGTGTCACTTTGGGTTTTTTTTAGCACCATTTATGTCGATTTGTGAGCTGCCCAGGCTTACACAGTTACATTTTACTTCCAGGAGCACTCGGTGTTACTGGCTCATGCTCCTCTGAGGCACGTTGGAGATATTTGTCTGGTTTTTAAGGGACCTCACTGGAATTAGGAGATTCCACGGTTGGGAAAAAAAAAAAAAACAATAATAAAAATAAGGCCCCGAAGACTGCATAGGATGGAGAGGAGAAGTCAAGGCTCAGCACAGCGATAACACGTCTAAACACTCATAGATAACGACCTAATTTACTCAACCAGCGTTCAGGGCAGCAATTAATGAAGGACGAGATTTCGAGGCCTCTAATACTCCGCGTTATCCGCCCAGCGCTGAAAGGGCGTGAAGATAACGAGGAGCTTTCCGGGAGCTCCCAAACAGCTCTCACTGCCTCCTGCTTACTGCAGATGGAGAGAAACGTGTTAATTACAGAGCGGAGGGGCTGTGACCCCGTTGGTGGCTCAACATCGTGGAGAGCAAGCCTTTGCATGGGAGGCAGGAAGGGGAGAGGAGACACCAGAGGCTCTCATGGGGATTGCTCGTGTCCCAGGGCTCCTGCAGATCTTTGGTGAAGCTGTCCTTGGTGGAGAGATGCCATGAGGAAGCCTGGAGAACCTCACGGTTGCCAGCCTCGAGGAGGAGGCCGAGTGTTTGCACAGCAAGATGTTCTCTGAACCCAACCGCTTGGTCCCGGTTGTGGCCACCACCAGGCAGCCGATTCCCGATGCCTCTCGCCAAGACCCTGCCAGCCGCCAGGAAGCACTGAGAGCATCACCAGACCCTCCCAGACCCTGGAAAGCATCATCAGAGTGAGGAAATCATCTTCAGAAAGCCTTCTGTCTCCACCTCCAGGGCTTCACTCCAAAGCCTTCCCCAAGCAAGAGCCTCCCTCCACATCCAACCAGCCCAAGTGGAGACTCCTTGGCCGCAGTCCTCCAAAAACACCACAGTGGCACTTGCAGACCAACCTCCTGCTCTTCTCTACGAGGGACTTTCTCCTGTTTTCAACTCATTTTTTCAAGCACAGACCTCGGAGGCTGTCAGTTCTCATCACCGTGCTTCACTGCCTCAATGCTACACAGTTTTACCGCTCCGAACGCAGACACCAAACCTTAATGCAGTTTCCCCATCAGTGAAACATGATCAATTTAGCTGCTGTGTTAAAAAAAAAAAAAAAGGTATTAAAAATAATAATCCTGGCAGGTGCAGTCTGCCGTGTTTATAAATCAGAAAAAAATGGAACAATTTGTGCTGTTTGTGGGTTAAAATAACTTGTTTTACGTTTTTATGTTTTATGGTGTGTTTTGTTTTGTTTTGTTTTGTTTTGTTTAATTTTTATGGCACGTGATGATTTATGCCACCCTCAGAGAAGCATGGCTGACAGCTAATGGTAAAGCCTAATTACGACTACCTAATATCTTATTAGGATTAGGAAGTTTGCGTGGCCTGTGCCACTGTTCAGCAGTGGGCTGGGATTTTGAAGGCAAGAGTGAGCATTTAAGCTGCAGCTTCTATTAAAATTGCTGCTTAAATCCCTCGTGCCACTCCAGGAATCTTACCCTTATTGATCCCGCAAGGCAGAAGTGTGCTGAATTGCACAGATAATTTCTTTTCCTGTATTACCACTACGGCTTGCGGGGGTGGAGCAAGAAAAAATAATAAATAAAAAAAAAAGCTCTGTGCTGAATTTTGTATCACTGGTTTATCTCGTTTCGGCATGAACAGCATCAAAATGGGCTGCCAGGAAATCCAAGAGGTATTTTGGTATTTTCAGCAGCTGCATTCTTTCGTCGGGTGCCCATGCAGCGAGATCTGGGGCTCGGGGCCTGTGTGCCCCCATAAAACGGCCTCAATCCTTCTGGGGTTTGCCTAGGAGCGGAGATTCCCCTCGTACTACCCACATACGTTGTCCAGAGCTGAAGCCTGCAGTGCTGTCGTCCTGCAGGTGAAAGAAAATAAAACCCAAATGCAATGGACGGATGCTTGCAACCGGTTGGAGGTGACACGATGGCTTCATGCCCACGAAGTCCCATGTGGTTGTGTGGTCTCCAGCCTGCTCCCGGGGTCTGGTCCTGCTTCTTCCACCTTCCTCCATCCAGCCTTGCTCTTCCTCCAGCAACGAGAAGCTTTCAAAAAGTACAGCTGAGCAGGAGAAGGTGGATACTCATAGCCAGGATGGAGACACGTGTCCAGCCCCCAAGCCAGGCTTTCACTGCAGGTTCGGAGTCCATTCCAGCCCTCGGGACCAAGTCTGCAGGTACTGAGCAGCTCCTGATTATCAATCTGTGTTTATCCATGTTCAGCAAGTGGCTCCAGTGCACATTGGTGGGCACTGCTCACCCTGGGAGCATCCAAGGCTTCCCCATGGCTCTCCTCGGTCCAGCTCAGGCACTTTGCTGATGCCCACGAGAAAGCTCTCGGTGCCCCTCGAGAGCCTGGGGAAGGTGGTTTGGAGAAAACCTGGGCAAAGGGGGATCAACCTGATTCAGGGTGCCCAATCTGAACTGCTCCTGATTTTACAGAGGCTGCCCTATTTATCACGGCACCAGCGAAGCCAATAGTGGCTCTAAGCCCGAAGAACAGCCCCCGGAGTGCGATAATTGCCAAAGCGTGCCAAGGCCAGGACAGTGCCAAGACCAACAGGGCACGAAGAGCAGACCCCGTAGCCCTGAGCATCATCCCAGCACCCAGGGTAGGAGCCCCATTTCTCCCCTTGCATCTCCTGCCTCGGTCCTGGAGGAGAGCCCCAGGCACTGCTAAAAATACGGGTCCTGTGGGGAGAAGATGCAGGCACCATGGAATTAAGGCACTGCACCAGAAGACGAGTGACTTCTCCCCGTAACCCCATTAATTTGGTTGGGACACCGAGCCCACATCCCATGTCAGACCTGTAGCCGCTCCTTCAAAGAACAGAGGAGAGAAAGCCTTCCCATTGCTTTTAATACTTTCCTTTAACAATCCTTGTCATCAAAAAGAAGCCATAATTCATTGATTTAATTTAGCAGCCAAAAGCAGCCCAGAGCAGACCCCCAGCGAGGGATGCCTCAGCCCATGTGGGATGGGTTGTAGTGTTCCCAGCCTTACCGAGTCACTTAACAGACCTTATTTTTTCCAAGTTTCTCCAAGCCCAGGGGTGTTTCGAAGCACTAGTGGTTTCTTTTACATCTTTTCCTACCTGAAGTTTGCCCCTGTGTGTGGTCCTGCCTCATGCCTGCAAAATTCCCCGTGCTATCCATGCCTTTAGTGATGCCTCTGCTGGAGGCACGGCTCGGCCCCGTAAAGATGAGATTACACCTCCCGTGATCTGTAACCCACTCCCTCTCCTCCCACCTCCGCTCTGGCAGTTTGATTTAAGAGGTGGGAATTTCAATGGGCTTCCTGGAAAACCACGCGTTATTTTGGAATTCTCTCTCTCGCTTTTAAAGGTGTAAGAAATACTCGGTTTATAAATACTTGGTTTTGCTACACGAGGAATTCTGCTAAAATAACGAGAGTATGATCAGGCTGTGCCCAAATGCTCTGCAGGAGCATCACAGCTACAGGTAAGCACCTGCAAGCAACCTCAGGCTGCTCCTGTGGACCAAAGAGCCGAAACAAAGACCTTCACCCTTCTCCAAGTGTCTTTTCCTCCTCCTAAGGAGGGTCAGGGCTCTCCTTTTCACACTCCCTCCCATTTTTAAGAAGTGCAAATGGCAAGGAGCGGGGACACACAGAAATCCAGAGCTCTGTGACATCTCGGCCCAGAAGGGCACCGTAGCAGCAGAGCGATGCTCCTGTCCTCAGGACCCCAGGGACCTGCAGCACCCACCCCTCTGCCAGGGCTCAGCACTCAGGGCAGGGCACGTGCATGCACACAGAATTATCCCCTCAGCTGCAAACAGGCTGATGAGCCTGTCCCAAATAAACTCCCCCCCAAGGCACAAGGAAGGAAGGGAAGGAGGCAAACGGGCACAGAACAACCACGTAAAACCCCCAAAGGAAAGGTTTATTTACTGAATGCTGCAGAAGAAGCCTGATAAGTTCTGTTCTCGGTCCCAGTGTCCACTGGGAGGTGGAAGGTGCCCTCTGTGGCACAGGACGAGGAGGTCTGTGGCCAGGCTTGCTTCATCAGAAGTGTAGCTTGAGCAGAGAAAGAAAAGAAATGTTAGGGCACCAAAAGCACAATAACCTGCATTTGTGTCACATTTGAACCACTTGGCTGCCCTCCTCCATTTTCCTCTTTGTTTCCCATGTGTAGGGAACAAGCATGCATAGGAATTTCTTACTGGGATTCCTCGTGTCCCCCTGGTCCCCAGGGAGGGACGCTTCACACAGCACAGCACAGCAAACCACCCTGGCTGGTCTACATGGGTGACACGGCCAGCGCAGGTGGCTTTGAGGACAAAACTGGGGACAGGGGGATTTTCAGAGTAGCATGCTAACACTGGTTTTGCACCATAAGCCTGTATTAAATTGTGACTTCCAGCCAGCAGGTGCTTAGAGAGACAGCCCGACCCTACAGGAATGAGGGAGCGCTGAAAAAAGGCAACCTACAACACAAGACAGCAGTGGGAAGCTCGTCATGCTTAGTGGGAAAGTACTTAGGGAGCTAAGACAAGCCAGGAGAAATCTCAAGAGGCAAATGTTGTGGGACTGGAGAAGGCGGCACCAGAATTCAATTATTTTGTGGGGTTTTAATTTTCTGAAAGAGGAAAATGTCTTGTGCTTAACCACCATAATGCACATTCATACAATCACGGAATCACAGAATCATTTAAGCTAGAAAAGACCTTCAAGATCACAAAGTCCATCAACCCGACCTACCGAGTCCCATCACCAAACCATGTTCCCAATGACATGTCTCTTAAATGCCTGCAGGGACAGGGACTCAACCACTGCTCTGGGCATTCCAGTCCAACACTTGACCCTCTTCATGAAGAAATTCCTCCTTATGTCCAACCCAAACCTTCCTTGGTGTAATGACAGGCCTTTATCCTATAGCCAAATATGTTCACAGAATCACAGAACCATCCGGGTTGGAAGAGACCTCCAAGATCATCAAGACCAACCCTGCCTAAGGACTGTCCTTGTGCTTAGGGCTGCCTGGAGCAGGTTTATGAAGAAGGCAGACCACCAACAGAGAACCTTGTCTTCATTCTTCCCAGAGCTTTCCAGGTCTTTTCCTGTTCATTTTTTTCTGAAACTGAGGATCTATCATGATTTATTTTTGTTCCAGACTAGTCTCAAATTGTGGTGTCTGCTCTCCTTGCAGGGCATTTAATTCCCATTTCCTTTCTACCGGGCGTGCGGCCCTCAGGTAGGCCCAGCCTTTGTTCGACCACCTGGGAGGGCCACTCCTCACAGCTCGCTGCTCAGCCCCTTAACAAGTTGATCCAGCTGTTGTTATAAAAGAAATAAGCTCGAGGTTTTCTGTTTTCGGTACATATTTAGCACACCCAGCTGCTGAGGAAAGCAGTGCAGGCGAGGGCCGATCAATCCTCGGCAAGCAACTCCGTGATTAGGCTATGCCGGGAAGCCGATGAGGGTGAAGAAGACAAAACGAGGCAGCTGCTGGAATCAGACAAAATCTCCAATTTATGTCTTCTTTAAAGGTATTTTTGGCGAAATCGGAAGCTCGGCTGTTGACATGCTCGCTCAACATCAAATTACTGAATTCCCCAAGGTCTCCAGAGCGCAAAGCCGGCTCTGCTCCCCTCGTGTGTGCGCTGAGTGGATTGGGGACCCGAGGGAGCCAAGGCAAGATGAAGCCCTGGGGTACTTTGCTGCTTGATTTTATGGACACAAAATGGCTGATTAGGGCTGGCTGCCCACTAACGAGTGTTCCCGGAGCTCCCCAGGCACTCAGTAAAGGGGTTGTGGGTCAAGAGCCTTGTGGAGATTTTTTTTTTTTTTTTAAAAAAGGAACTTTTGGCAAAGGAGGTGTGATTTTGTGGTTTCATAGGCAGGGAACTGTGACATCAGAACCAGCCAAGCTCAGGCAAAGCTGCCTGGGGAAGAAAGAGGAGCTGTTTGGGAAGGACACCGTGGCCTGAAGGACTGGGGGTCCTTATCCTCCCCCATCTGATGGAGATGTAGAAATGTGCTCCTCCCTCCTTACCTTCCTCCCAAGGAAAGCAGGAGGCTCTGGGAAGAGAAAGATTCAGGGAATGATTTCTCCTCCAGCCCAGGACTGGCCGTGCTCAGAGCCTGTGGCCTATTGTAAGAGCTTGCAAATAATTGCAGGTTTCCAACAGCACGGTCTATCTCCAGCACCGCACCCCTAAATGTCACGCCACCAGTGCTGAGATGAAACTTTCTTTTCCTTATGCTTTTATTCAAAATCAGATTCATTTTTGCTGCCTGGCTTCACAAAGGTTTTAATCTCCGAAACCGATGAGACGATTTACTCCGATGTTACACGGAGCCTTCCTCGGCAATTTCTCCTCTCCACATCAGACCCACATCACGGTCACAGCAATTTGAGCCTGATGCGGCTGGGAGCCTGTCCTTTACACTAAATCACCAATCCTTGGAGAATCCATCACTTAAAACTCCACAAAAAGTGAGCTACGGAGGCATCTTGGCACAATAATATCTCCTGGCCCTGCAAAGGAGATACAACTTGTGCAGGTTACGATCCAATCATGACTATCCGACATCATTTGAGGTGTATCTCCTCCTGCCAGTGTCTTCTGGATTTGCTTTAGACTCTCGCCCACGCTATTCATCGCAAAATAAAGAGCTTTTCTTCGTTATCTGTTGGCAAACCTCTTGGTGGGAGCAGGGCAAGTGATGTGAGCTGAGCATGGGGCTCTGTAGTGCTGGGGCCGGCCTCTTCCCTGCAAGGCACATCAATGTTCAGGGCATGTTTTAAGTGGAAAAGAGAAAAAAATATGAACCAGATGTGCCCGAAGAAAATTCTGTGTATTAACTGAGTGCAGAATTGCAAGGAAAGGACCAATCAGACAATGTGGTATATATAGGATATACCTCTTACTTCCCTCCCTTATTTGTGATGGATACAGCCTTGAGCATTGTATGAAGCCTGCAATGAGCTTAATTCCCCAGGTGGTCCCATCACTGTGTGCCTGAGTGCCTCGAAATGGTGGGAGCATTTGTTCTTGGAAAGCCCTGCAAGGCTCTACGGGATGCTCGTGCCACCAGACCCCAGACGCCCACCCCAGGGGATCTACTGATGGCCCCAAATAGTCAGTGGGGAGAGGAAGGGCATCTCCAGAGGGTGGTTAGAGCACTTAGGTGGGGAAAGAGGATGCCTACAGTTTGCCCCTGCGGAGCAATGCTTCCTCCAGGGAGCATTCAGAAGCAGGAATAGGGGAACGGAGAGCCCGTAGCTTCCATCCTGTGCCCCAGTGTACTGACGGCAGCCACGCGGAGCCGCGATTTCCTGGGCTGACGTGAGAAATGTCTGCTCTGCTCACTGAGGGCACCGCGGTAATGGACACGAAGCATTATTCCCTGCTGCATTATTAATAGGTACGGTTAAAGCATGAGCCAGTCTCCACACGAAAAGTGCATGCCCTACTTTCAGGAAAATAAAAAGCACACGTTAATGAAGGAAGCTAAAACAAAACAAGCAGCTCAGGAAGGCAGAATGCCTAGGAGGGAACCGACACCCGGCTTAATGAAGACATACATTATCTTAAAAAAAAAAAAAAAAAAGGCTTGTGTCTCTGCAGTAGAGTGATTTTAGGTGCTCGTTTTTCCATACTAGAAAGGGATTTTTGCAGTAATACTGCCCTAAATAGCCAGGCTTGCTGCAAGCACCGGGGTTTGCAATGCCGGTGTTTTGCGGGGATCTTGTGACCCTCCTCGTGTCTCTTCCTCTAACAAAGATTGAAAAATGGAAAAGAAAAATCATGCAGCGAGGCAGAAAGTAGAACCGTGTCGTTTCAATGAGCCACGATGGCAAGAAATTCATTCCCTTGCTTGATTGGGGCTCCTTTTGCTGAGCTTCGCAAGCAATGCAGTTGCTGTCTGCATCTGCTCCTTGGAATGGCCTGCTTTAAAACATACTGGGGAAGAACTTTGGTGGTAAACAATTAATTCAAACGTTAGCAATTATCCACTAGAGACCTGACTCTGATGGAGGGAGGATTCAAAGCCAGTTCTAGTTACCAAACTCCTCTCCTGTCCCTTCTGTTATTGGACCTGGAGGGGGCGAGCGGTCTTGAGACCTCCCCAAATCCCTCTCCAGGTCTCAGTGCACTTCCACCTGAGGGAATTAAATGTCTGGGGTGCTAAATCATTTGATTTCCCATGTGGATCTCAGTGTCTTGGCATGGTTTTCACAGGACCCACGAGGCTGACAAAGCCAACTTCCAGTGTGGCATCAGGGACTGCAGCACAAGTGTCTAGAGGACATCAAGGACTAAAGCAGGTGACACGTAAGAAGCAGACATTTGAAAACCACCCTTTGAAAATTACCACCACCCACACACTTCACTTAGGGGGAACCACATCAAGAGCAGGAGCAGGAGGCACTCTCCACGTTCCTCTGGCATTGATCTTTACACGGAAGCCAAAGACAACTCATGAGGCTTGAGACAGACACCTACCCTGAGGAGCACCTCCAAGGTGGACCAGAAGAGGCAATCGAGCTTTGCAGAAGCGTTTCTCTCACAACTGACAGCTCTCTCTCAGCAAATCCAGAAGCCCCAAGCCAAGGATGCTCTCCCCGCCCTTTCCAACCTATATTCCAAGTAGCGTTAAGGGGCACATTTGCACAGCTAACCTCCATAAAGAGTATCAGATACCCGAGCAGATGAAACTCGGTTTTGTGATTGCTTTTTTAATGATCCCAAGGGATTTCTGCCAGCTCGCACAGCCACCACCCAGCCCGGGAGGCCTGGAACAGCCTCGTTGGCGGCTGGGGTATGCTGGGGAGCAGCGGTTCTGCTGGGAACACACAGCATTGCTTTCTGCAGCAAGGCAGCTAAAGGCTCAGCATCTAAAAATGCTTAAAAAGGTATTTAGAATTAGTTTGTCGTTTCCAAAAATTGCAGATGTTAAAAATAAAATTGATTCTTTCTGAATCCAAAGGTGTTTGATGGATGGCACCGACCCTGGCAGCACGTTCTTTTCTGCGGCCGGGTTATTTCTGTGAGAGAAATCTCACTAATTTCTCACATTTCCAGCCTCCTGGGTGACAGCAGCTGATTCAATTTGAGGAACCGCTCCTGGTACTGACACAGGCGGCTGGGTTCAGCTCAGCCACCGAACCACACGATTGCTTTAACTCAATTCCATTTAACGCAGTCAAGAATGCCGCCCACGCCGTCACACGTACGCAACGATGGGATATTTTATAGAGCTTATTTCGCACTATTAGTCTCTCAAAAATGGTTAATTTTCTCCTTTAGGTTTGTTTTCCGTAGACTGCTGACATGGGGAGGTACTGGGAGGTGCTGAACAGGGCCTGTGCCTGCTTTCGGGAGCTGCTGGTGTGGGATATGCCACCCTTTATGTTTCAGAAGGGTCCGAGCCATGATTGCAGCCTTTTCTCTGGCTCAAAAGATAACATTGAAAGATAGGGTCCTCCCTCGTGGGATTCAGGATGTCTTTTCCCCACTTGCTGGCCTGCTCTGAGCATCCCAAGCCGCTGAGCTGCTGGTCTGTGGAGAGCATCCTTCATCCCTGGTGCACCCCAACAAGCCGGGGGCTCCGAACCGTGCCTCCTACAAGATAAATCTCAAAATCCTGTGCCCCCCCCCACTGCCACGCCACTAAAATATTTCAATTTTGAGGTTCTTTATGGGGAGGACGGACATTTCCGAGCCAGAGGAGCTGGGCTGAGCAGCACCGGTTTTAATCCGCGCCATTTCCTTGCTAATGCGGTGCTTAGCCCTGTTCTGACAGCGCGCTGCGAGGCGCTGGAAGGTTTTTGTTCTCGCTGGAAAATGGCCTGTCAGCTCGCTGGACTCTAGGATCTTTCTAATCTGGAAATTATTAAGAGCATTTTTAAGAATCATAAACAGAGAAGTGAAATGTAAATGTCGAGACGGCTGTGAATGCGCTCCTGATTGAGCATTAAGCCGCGGAACAAAAAGATCCAGCAAGGGGTGACAGAAATGATCAGAGGATTTTTTTTCGAGAAAGAAAGTCGGCAAAGATTAGGAGAGCACTTCAGACGGGAGAGTCGGGAAGTGAACAAAAGGCTCAGTGGCACAAAGAAGATTGACCAGGGCTTTCGCTTCCCCTTTCACATCATGCAAATCTAAGGCAACAGACAATTATTTGCATCGCTTAAAAATATATATATATAATAAAAAATCGGTAACTCAAGCCTTAATTAATCTGCAGAACTGCCTGCTGCAAAGTATTGTAGTGATAAAATCCAGCCAGAATCAAAGCAAGGGGAGGTTAAGTATCTTTAATGAAAGGGAGAACACCCACCGCCCCGGCCGCTAGCACAAAGGTAGGAAAAAATCAAAGTCTTCGTGGTTTTGTGCTTGTGAAAGCCGCGGACTAACGAGGTTCGGGGCAGATTATTCCACGGCGAACAATGGCAAGGGGACTTCTGAAGGCTGATCTGCCTGTTTTTGAGGAGAGCCTGGCGTGGGTCTGGTGGGGCAGCAGAGGATGCTCGGGGAGGACAAACCAAGGACTACAAACCCAACCCTCCTCGGCTTTCCTCCTGTCCCCATCACGCTCGGCAAGGTTGAAGCCAAACATCCTCACGCATCCAGGTAGCAACCTGCTCCCCCTCTGGGAAATTAAAAATTGGCTGCCCAGACATCATCCTTGATGCCCCCTTCTCTATCTTCACTGTATCAGAATTATCTGAGAGTGCTTCTCCAAACCCCCTTTGGGTTCCTTTTTTTCATGAACACGAAGGATGCCCCAGGCAGGATTCATCTGAAGCTCTCCCTGTAGGACAGACAGACGCCCCTGGGAGTCTGTCCCCAAACGGACAGGCTAAACGCCCCCCCAGGAGGCTTCTCTTTGTCTCCACCAACTTACAGAGGGACCTGGGCTGCCTGGGTTAGAGATCTGATGTTTATCCAGCTAAAGGCAGCTGCATCTTCCTTAACGTGGCAATGGCTGCAGCTGTTCAAAACAGCAAAATATTTCCTAGTGGCCTTTTTTTTTTTTTTTTTTTAATTTGGGGAAAATTAAACTGAGCTGAAATTGAAACTTTCCGGGGAAACATGGGGATTTCAACAAGATGTTGCGAAGAAAACTATTTTTGCGGCATTTCTGGGGTTTGTTGCCCACGTGTTTTTCTGATGGGAGCTCCAGCCTTCTAAAAGGGTGTTGGGGATATCCACGAAGCACCCAGGACCCCTTCCTGCAGCATTCGGTGCTGCCTCGCTCAGGTGCCCCTTGGCCATCCCCTCAAGCAGTTGCCTGCACGAGGCACCTGCAGAAACCCCACTGCTGCTTCCCACCCCTTCGTGTTTCAATAAAGGCCAGGGCAATATGTGCTTACATCCCTTCCTGAGCACGGAGCACATTGCCAGATGAACTTGTGGGTTTTTTTTCCTGATAAACTTGTGGGTTTTTACACTGCAGAGCTCTCCTTGCTTCCCTCTTTCAGTATTAGGCCCTTTGAATTTGAGGGTGGCCTGCACACATCTTGGGGAACAAAGGCTTTGGTGACCTTATTTGCTTCGTGTTACACACCAAGATTTGCAGGGGGAAGGAACACACCTAAAGGCTGTCCTAGAGGCACATGAAAACCACAGAAACATGGCAGATCCCTTACAGCCTTCACTTAATGGCTTCATTTAATAACCCTGCAAAATAGCAGCGAATCCAACACCAGGCTGTCAGCAATGTGCAGAAGACAGCACCACAAGTTTTTTTGGCAAGAAACCCCTCATTCCTGCTTCATCAGCCCTGGAAAGCGCCCGAGCCTGGGAACCCACCGATCTGATGACAGCCGAGAGCCCAAAAACTTGGCGCTGGGGAGGAGGAAGGGTTGAGTGGGACTGCCACCAAGTCCTGCTGTGCGCTGGTTTCACAAGCATCCGTTTCACTCCGACTACTGAGCACGCCGCTGAAAGGATGCAAAGTTAAAATCCCTCAGCTCTTTCGAGGCAACGTGCTCGGAATAAACAGCTCGGACAGCCAAGGAGTTACGGAGCCAACCCCAAAGACGAGGCGTAATTTTTCATCTCCGAAGTCTGTGTGGAGATGGGTGAGCAAGACGTTTTTTTTTTTTTTTCTTTCAGACCTTTTTCATAAAAAAAACATGAAAAAAGGCCCAGTCCTGATTTCAGAAACGCTTTTCAGGTCGCAGTTCAGATACTGCAAAAGCTTGGATTTGACCTGTGCGACCGCATCCTTTGAAGAAAACGCTCTGATAACGCACCGCAGCTTAAAAAACCCACAGCTAATAAATGATGTTCTGATCTCGAGGCTGCTATTAAATAGGATATTTCCTTCTCTTATACTGCATTTCACTTAATTTGCTCTGAATACAGGCACAAAACAGGCACATCTTGGAACTGCCCCTTAGCCCTTGGGTTTCTGTCGTCCTGTGCCACGCAAAGAGGCTCCCACCCCCAGATAATTTTGCTGAAAGCAAGGAATTTAACCATGCTCCAAAAACTCAGTAACATGAAGGCAGTTGTTTGGTCCTTCCAAAGGGCTGGGACACTGAAACGTAGGCTTGACTTCAACTAAATTATTTCCTGAATGGGGGCCTAAGAGAAGTCTTCAACTCCAAAGAAAGACTTGTGTAAAGATTTCTGTGTTTGGGCTCGAATGCAGATCTTGTCGTGGGCTTTGGTAAAAAAATAAAGGGGTTGATGGAGGAATTCCTACAAGAAATGGCTTCGTGGAGATGAGAGGAAGCCCCTTTTCCATGAGAGGAGCAGCAGGACACAGCCTGGGTGCAGGGATGGGACCAGAATTTGTACCTGCATGTAAGGTTTCCCAGAGAGATGGGGAGCAGCGGGGAGGGGAAAGGACACGAAGACATGGCATGGGAGATGAGGGCACCAAATGGGACACAGCTGCTGACATTTCTACATCCATAACATGAACGGGGAGAATGATAAGCAGGGAGAAGGGGAAGGCAATCTCGGGGAGATAACACATGGTATATTCAAGAAATATTAAGAGCTGTCAGCGTGCAGATATCACAGCCACTGTAAAATTCCTGGGGTCAGTAGTAAGATACAATTCATGGCTCAAAAGCACTTTGCAACACGGCGAAGTATTCCCAGGGTACGACGTGAAGTTAATGGCAGAGATAGTAAGGGAAGAGCTTAACACAGTCCCCTTTCCTGGAAACAATGACACAGAAGCTGTTGGGTTTTGTACATGGAGCAGTCGAAGGTAAATCCTCCTGTGGGCTTTAGTGGGTCATCTCCATGCACAAAGTGGTTTTACCTGGGGCGTAGCCGGGGCTGCTGGTTGGGTACATGTTGGGGTTGTAGGCTGGGGCCGCGGTGGGATATCCCGTCGGGTAACCTGCAACGAGAGAAAGAGAGAAATTAATTACACTTTTGACAACAACAGCAGCAAGAGAGGAGAAGAGAGCATCCCTGGAAAGGAATAAACAATCTGTGTGAGCAAACAGGCTATCAGCAGAGGTGAGAGGTGAAGAACAGACTTGTTCTCAGTTGGCAACAGCATAGAAAGGATGATGAATGTGCTCCACATGACACCATCAACATATAACCTTTATTTCCCTAGAAAATGTAGACGATAACCAGAAAGCAGGTCATGGGCACGTTCAACGTGCTCTGAAGAAAGGTACCATGAAAACACACACACTGAATGCAGAATTCAGTTACAAAAAACAGAGGCACAGCTGTAGCTGAAAGGTTTTTGCCTTGGCTGCATGTGGCCATAGTAGCTGATGTGTCACGTACCGTAACTTTAACCTTGGCACCGCAGGTTTAGCTAACCCTAAATGGCAGGAAGTGAATAATTCCTGGTGTTAAAAACGTTAAAAAGGAAACCTAAACTGGGAAATGATTCTGTAACTCCTCCACAGCCCGGTGCTACAGATTGCCAAGCGCTCTCCACAGAGAGCAGAGAGCGCTTTGCATCCAGACAGCAGAGCTCAGCACCGACCCGAGCGCTCGGTGCTTCCATTAGGCAGAGCTTCTTGCTAAAGGGAAGGTAAGGACGTTGCAGGAAAACATGCCAGCCCTCATATTCACTCCTCACTGCACAGCTGCCATCCTGGGGAGGGAGCCGATTACCTGCCAAGCCACCTGGAAGGAACACGCACGGCAGCGCATACCCTTTGAAGCCACCATGATGTTTTAATGGGCACTTTGGAGAAGGTTGCAGAGCACCTTCAGTTCCCATCATCTTCAGTCAGATCGGTCATAGGGAGTTCAGGGGAAATCAGGCAGCTACGTGCGGGCTTGGGCAGCTGGAATGAAACAGTTGGGTAGGAAACCACCGCACAGTGCCGGCACGCTGCACCGGAGGAAGTAGGCAGAATTGGCCAAATTGGCAAAGCCAAGGGAAAACAAGACTTTATGGAGAAGACTGCACCTTCTGCTGTCAAAGACAACTGGCATAGGAAGGCAAAAACAGAACAGTCCCAACACACACCCACACAGAGCCCACCAGACTCATTCATCAGAAGTTCTTCTCTTCCACAAAACCCACAGAGGACAACCTCTGCACCTCAGTCTGCTCCACTTGGCTCTCGTTCATTGCACTACTTCCCCTTGCTGGAAGTTTTACAGACTGCAAATGGCAACACTCAAATAGCTCCATCCCTTCCTATGTGTGTAAGTCCCTCAAACAGACCCAAAGGGACATGGGTATCTCCAGGCCCTGCTGGAGAGTTTGCCTTTGTGTCGTCTTCTCTTCTCTTCTCTTCTCTTCTCTTCTCTTCTCTTCTCTTCTCTTCTCTTCTCTTCTCTTCTCTTCTCTTCTCTTCTCTTCTCT
>CM021765.1:203477722-203632792 GCA_011076525.1 Nettapus auritus
CTTCTCTTCTCTTCTCTTCTCTTCTCTTCTCTTCTCTTCTCTTCTCTCCTCTTCTCTCCTTTTCTCTTCTTTTTCCCTTCTATTTTATTCTATCTCCAAGGCAGTACTGGTTCAACAGCAGACAACATGAACCTCCAACGTCCTTCCACTGGCTGCTGGTTGCCAGCAAAGACTGGGAAGAAGCAATTAGCAAGCAATTCACACCCCATCTTTTTTGCTTTATTAAATAAAAAACAGAAAGGATCTTTCCGCCCTCTCCCCCAACAGCAAGACACACACACTGCAATCTCTCCCCCCCAGTGCTCTGTTACGCGACCAGACACAGGTTTCCAAAACCCAGTGCACCCGGCACCCGGCACGCAGCCGACTACTGCAGCAAAATTTTGAAGTTCATTTAAATAAATCTAATTCAACAATCATGACCACTGTACTGGAATAAATGACTGTGTGTTCTACCCTCTCATTTTCATCAGTGATATATCTGGCTTCTAAATCAGGTTAATTAAAAATTGCTGTGGTTAATGCTGGATAAGCAGCAGTGCAACAGATTTTATTATTATTTTTTTTTAGACTACATAAAACTACGTTGTCAACGTACCCGGGAATATACAGCCTTTTAGCAATCAGGAAGCTCCTCGGAAAGTTATTTGCAGATCCAGTGATTGCAAGCAGAGCATTAATGATGAAGATAATAAATCAGAAATATCCCTGCCTGCCCTCTGCTTCCTTGGAGGATAACCACTGCTTTCTGCATTGCGCTCACAGCTCCAGGGTCCTCCCGTGGCCAGCCCGACCTCAGCAGTCCTTCTTTGCCTCCTGACGAGGCCTTTTTTTCCATATTATTCCCTCAACTGCATTTCTACACAACAGCTATTCACAGCCCCACAGCCTGGCTGGGGCTGGGGGCACCCCTGGGTGCTGCTGCTCGCCCCCTGCCCCAACAGGGCCCCCGTGGAGCCGCTCACCCAGCCCCAATCCCGGCGGCTGCTGGAGACCCCGACCACTGGGTTTTGCCTCCCCACGCACCTCAGAAGTGCCTCACTCATAGTTTGTGGATGGTACATGGATGATGAGCAAGGGCTGCATGGGGCACCCATCCCTTTACCCTTTTCTTGACAGTTTACCCCCAGAATAGGTCCCGAATCGCACAGCAGGAACCCACGAACCAACACGTTCAACATGAGGTTCATACGTGCAAAAACAGCCTGAAATAAATCAGACCACGTTCCTTCGGGGGCCTGGGGAGGGGCCTGCACAGGAAAGCTGTGGCTTTGGGTAATCTTTTCCATACAACCAATTATTCAAAGACGGCGCGGTTATTTCGGGCAGACGGAGACAACCGTGTATTTACACGTCTCCTTTCTCTCCTTGGGGTTTAACTTCTGCTCAGCAGGGCTGCCTCTTGCTTATTTTCGTTGTTTTGAAAGAAAGTTATAGGCATTTTCAGAATAATTTCGTCTCAGATAAATGCCATTTCTACCGAGCGAGCTTTAAGAGGTTCAGACGTGAAAAGCTGCATCAGGCTCAGCTCTGCTCTGCCTTCCACTCTGACCCCAAAACCTTTGCCGTGTGCTTACCTCCATCAGAACACCTCTCCTTTCCATAACGAGGGTAGGGAAATGATTTGCTCCTTTTTTTGGACATACCAAAATATAAGAAAGTAGCACAACTGTGGCAATTCAGGAGAGAGGAAGCATGTTTGCGAGCCCCCAGCGTTCAAAAATCGCTAGGTTTAAAAATGCACGGGACATTTTTATCCCGTATTTGCCCACTGGTTTTCGAGCCGTCACGTTTTATGTTTGTTGGCTCCTCTTCATCCCCAAAGCGACCACAAGCCAACATCCTCAGGAAAGCCACAGCTGCAGCTCCCACAATGAAGCCCGGCCCCGGTGACCGGGGTTCGGGAGCAGTGGTGATGCCGAAGTGGCCTCATCCTGCTCTGATTGCCCCGCGGCCACCCTAAGGCCCTGTCCCTGCTGGTGACCCTTCCACGTCTGCCTCGTCTCGTCACCTTCAATCTACAAAATCAGCAGCACAGAGGGGGAAAACCCTGGCTTGGTGTTGATGATCTTCACGGGATTCCTGCCCAAAGCTGAGGCTGGAGATATGGAAAGGTCAAGGACAGAAAATATCCTTTGTTTTGTACTGGTACGTGATGGGACCCCAGCTCTTCTGGGGCTCGGGGCCCCATCACAGCAGCGATGCAGAAGCGAAGAAAATTGGACGGAAACATATTGAACAGGATTTATTAGATTCCTCAAAGAAGAAATCAGAAGTTGTTTCCTTGCTTTATTTTAATTTAATATCATCTCCACAATCAATAGGAGCAGGAAGCCCAGCGCTCATTTAATGTTCTCCCCGAGGAGAACATGCAGCGCTACGGTGCTGAGCGGCACCGGCTGAACTAGTGTAAAAATTACGATGCAATAACCGGCTGTGCAGAGCGAAGGGCTGCAACAAGAACGTTTTTTTTTAGAGCTGCCTTTAATTTTTCATGTATTTCTAAATGTTTCTGTAAGATTATTTCCAGCTCTGCTCTGTCCTCCTCGGTGCAACGCCGCTTTTGATTCATGGCTTTGAGGCTGCAAGCCCGAGCTATCCTCTCCCTTTTTAAGGCGCACACCTTCGGGAGACGTGCTCGGAAAAGAGTTCAGGGAATAAATTAGAAGAGCGTGGCTCGCAGAACCTCCAAATGTTTTTAAGCAACAGCTTTGTTTAGCCCAGGCCCCTTTGTGATTACAATGAGAACAGCCCTAGCAAAGCAGTCCGCCTGTAGTTATTTCCAGCTCTGTGTTTCGCTGTATTAGAAGACAGATGTGCTTGCAACCAGAGACACGAGCTCACCGCAGGCCACTTCTGCACGCTACGAGACGTGTCTGGAGGGGGTTTTAGGACAACTCTTTCCGTCCTGGAAGCCTTCTGGGATGGTTTATCCCCTGCTGGCAGCGGTTCCCCCACGGCCGATGCAGTTGCGCACGTCAGTAGCGCACGGCAGTATGGCCAAAGGGATGGGTTGATGGGGAGAGAGGAGAGGAGAGAGAAGGGATGGCAGCAGGCAAAGGAGGCTAACCTGTATGATGATGGCAAGGTGAGAAGGATTTAAGAGCTACAGGCAATATCGGCGTGGGGTACGACGCCACTTAACGGAGGAGCTGCTCTGAGGTTAACCAGCACTTTGGGCAGGCTGCGAGGCTGCCTCTGCAGGCTTCAGGTGGCATCGAGCGGGGATTTGGCCACCTTTGGCCACATTTCCCCTCGCCTCTACCAAATGGCATCTCACTGACGCTTCTAACCGTGTCACCTGTGCGTGAGGGTGGAAGGGATCCCGGCATCCCGCTGGTCCCACCCTTGGTGGCTCCGTCTAGCCTTGATGAGGACACACAAGTTACAGGAGGAAAATCTCCATGCACTCAAAATACTGAAGAATATTGCATATTAATTAATTAATATTAAAACAAGTATATTATTAATTAACATTAAAACAATACAACCAATGGCTGTCTCATACCAAAAGTCCTTTTTAACTAGACCTGGGTGGTTTTGAGCAGCCCAAAGCTCTCCCATGAGGCCAGGGTTTGGCATCTGCCAACAGCACATCCACCTAAGTCCCATGCAGCATGCAGCCACAGATCAGAAGCCAAACTGTTGGGAGCACCCAAATAATGTATGAGCCATGCTATTGCCAGGTCTCCATAGGACGTAGTCACATACTCTTGAATCTCTTGGAAAAGAAAGGAATCATAGTTTGCTTCTCTTCGGCTAGGGAGCCCGGAGAGCCAGTTCCTTGTTTCATTAAGCCTTCCGCTGATGATCATCTGAATTAATTGTCACTTACAACGCTGATTTCCAAAATGTGCCGTTTAATTTCTCGAGAATAGATCCTGTTGGCCATTATCTGATTATGGCTTAAATTGCTACAAGCAGCCCGAATTAATTTACAAGACAAAATATTCCCCTTCGCTCTCCTTCCTAGCGATCCTCGGGCAGCGATACGCTCCTAATGGCAGCTGTATCTCCAGGACTTTTACAGGGACAGATAACAAAGCGCCTTATCTGGGCGCAGGACAAGGCGCTGTATAAAACCACGCTTCGACCCATCGAACCACTGTCACCAAGGACCCCGGCGAGCTGCCGGTCAGACACTCGCTGCACTATCTCAAGAGCCAATTAATGACCAACATTGAAGGGACTAAAAACCCAGGCAGCCACGCAAAACTGTCTGTAATGTGTAATTCACTGTTCCGAGACGGATAAATTCAGGGGCCATTATATTGCCTCTCCCTTTTAAAACCCTAAACACCTTCTGCCAACTTGTTCCCGCTGAGTGATTGCGTTTAAACTGGAACGTTTTGTCTTTATGACCACCTCTTTGGGTCAGCCATATTAAGGCAAAATATTTCCACCTGTAAAATACTCTTTGATATTTTAAGTCCGCCCATCGTGTCTCATTCTTTATGGCCTAGACCTCAGAACCTCTTCAGAAATATTATATACGAGTAGCCTTCTGAGGAAACGTGAGCGGCTTCATGTCTTCACGCTGCTGCAAATCCATTCTCTTCAGCCTGACGGGGAGTTTATCCCTGCAAGAAGCCGTGTTTTGTGCGATGAATGTGTAAATTTGGTACTTGAGAAATTACCACGGAGTCGAGAAATTAGAGAGCAGACACCACGGCGGCTTCTAGACGCAGCTCCGCCAAATCCTCCGGCAGACTTGCAGCGACGCTCTTGAGGGCTGATTGCCGGTAGCAATGACAGCAGAAAGAATGTGCCCAATTACACGATGATTGGGAGAAAATATCCAGTAAGGACATCTGGGAACTAATTCTGTGTTGGAAACCAAGCCTCCAGAGATGAAGAGCTACGGCATTTTGGCAGCAACGTGCAGCAGAGGTTTAAACAAACTTTGTTCTCCCGTTCCGTGAGCTTTCCCGGCCTGGAAGGACGCCGTTCCTCTCCACGGAGCTCGTGCTGGGCTGTGCACCCTCCTGTCTGCGATGTCCCTAGGGCAATGGCAGGCAGGGAGGTGATTTCCGAGCAGCACCTGCTTCTTACACGATTTCCCTGCTTGATGGGAACCATTTGAAACACGGGGATGATTGCTGCAGATCTACCCCACCTAAAGCACCAGGTGTGGAGCAGCCCTGGCACAGCTCAGTCCCCAGTTTCCTGGCAGAGAGCCCTTTGTCACAAGTGGCTCGGGGCTCTTAGGATGCTACAGAGATGACCAAATGGCTGCGTGTGAGATTGGCAGTGCGTTTTAAAAGATGTTCTCGTCCTTCAGCTGGAACTCGGGTCAAACTCAACACTAAAACATCAAGACATGTCTCATCCATTAGATTTCACCTACCCCCGAGCTCAGTTTGGCCTCTTGCATTTTGAAAGGCAAATGTGCTGTCCTGAAACTCAAAATGTGTATTCCGTGATTTACAGGGTTTTCCAAACCAAAGCTAAGTCCAGACACAGTCCACACCTCGGGGGGGCAGATCTGAAGCCCCACTAAACGAATTTCTACTCTCTTTCACGCCTAATACATTAAATGACATGAATCTAGGGGACATCCCTTTTGACAGCACGCAATCAGATGGACGGCACAACATTCTCTCTTCTTCTAAGCCCACAAAAACAGAGCGATTGCATGAGTTTCTGGGGCAAGCTCTACCCAAATGTCGGGCATCAAGGACGAGCATCACGGCAGAGCTGGGGCCAGGTTTCACACAGCATCCCCCGTTCCTCCGCTGCCCCATCACTCAGCGCCCTGCCGTGGAACTACTCCAGCCCACTCGTGCTAACTGGCTGTAAAAATAGAGGAAAAGCTGAAAGCAAGGGTGGAACCGTTCTGAAGAGCAAGTTAATGGATGGTTGAGAATCCAGCATTTCTCAAGTCTCTGAGGATAATAAATGCATTCATTCCCGTGAAAAAGTGCCACCCCCTTATTACTGTTTCAAGCCTCATCAGACCAGGAGCAGAGCAGTCAAACGAACACACATTTGCCAGGCACGGCAACCGTTTTAAAAAAGATTAGCTCTAGCATTTGACGACCTGCTCACTTTCCTGCAGACCTTTTTTTTTTTGTTCTATTTCCAGCTGATACATCCTTTTTTATTATATAAGCATCACTTAATTCTTGCTTGCTACCCATGGCCACTCGTCATGGGGACTGTCAAGGCACCTGCAGCATTTCTGGTGGTGGTTCCTGTTTTTAAACACTGCTATCAGTACAGACCAGTGGTCAAAAAACGTGTGAAATTCTGTATGGGATGCATTATCGCAGAGCTGGAGAACCGCATAGCATCCTCGTTACTGCTGAGGCTGTTGGTGATGCCATCTGATCCTATGAAAATTAAAGAACTTTAATTAAATGCTACATTTAAGTGGGGTAATTTATTGTAACTGCTGCTCAAGGGTGCCCTTGTGCATTCGTGTTGTGCTTTCACACTAATGGGGGATCTGGTGATGAGCTGCAGGACAGACACGTCCCTGTCACCGGCAGAGAGGCGATGATGGGGGGGAACCACAGGCAGAAGATTCTTGGAAAAAACTGGAGCCTTCAAAGGACAAATCACAGCTCTGCAGGCTGGGTGATGCTGGGGGCACCCCTGGGTGCTGCTGCTCGCCCCCCTGCCCCAGCAGGGCCCCGTGGAGCCACTCGCCCAGCCCCACATTTTTTATTACACAGTTTGTCGAATAACGTGACCCAAAGGGTGGTGGTGAGCTGTGTGCAAGTTCTCTGAAGGATTTTATCTTACGTAGTAAGCACAGAGCTTGGTAGATGCTCTGCAGGCATCACAGGTGACACAAGCATACTTCTGCAGCCTGCAGTATAAACCCAACCCGCCACACAAAAAAAAAAAAAAAAAAAAAAAAAATGGAAAAACTACACAAATCTGGCAAAAATATTTTCTTTTTATGACCATAAAACATAATCATAAAAATATTTTATTTTTAATAAATATATATATATATATATATTTTATTTTCTTGACCTTTCCTCTCGGTTTTGCATCCCACCCATGACCAAAAGATAAAGCAACATCCAGAAACCTCCCAGGCCTCACTGCAGCCGCCTGGGTTCAGGAAGCATTTGCATGAGGAAAACTCATCTTGAAAACTGGCAGCAACTGTCCGAAAATATTAGCAGGAAAGTTTGAGTATTTAAGTCACATCCTATAAATAAAGCACAACGACAGAACTTGACAGACTGTCAATCACTATAACTCCTGGGCAAGAGATATGTGTCACAGCCCCCCTATGTTTAGACAAGTCTCTGTGGAAAAGAAGTTGTAGAAAACTGCTTAGGTCAGGCAATATTAGTGCTCCCTGCCATTATTTACTTCATTCTCTGTTTGACTAATCCAAGGCAAGATATGAACAGCCACAAAGGGTAAAATACAAATGTTTGTTGCTCCAAAGAAAGCATGAGCCCTCCATAACAAAGCCATTACAGTGGGTTTTTAAACCCCAAGCCGTAATGGCCACTGTCAGGGGCAGGATGCTGGACAAGAGCCCTTTAGATTGACCCCATATGGCTGCGTCCAAGGCCCTACAGCCCAGGCCTCGTGTCAGGAGAGCCAGCGTTGGTTGTGCCTTATCTAATTATGTTCCCCAGGGACACTTCTGTCTGGAAGGACTCATGTAAGTTATAAAGACCTCCAAGATCACCTGGTTCAACCATTCCCCTACCACCAATGTCACCCACTAAGCCATGTCCCCAAGCACCATGTCCAACCTTGCCTTGAATACCCCCAGGGACGGTGACGCCACCACCCCCCTGGGCAACCCATCCCAACGCCTGAGCGCTCTTTCCGAGAAGAAATGTCTCCTCATTTCCAACCTGAACCTCCCCTGGCACAACTTGAGGCCATTCCCTCTGGTCCTATCACTGTTACCTGTGAGAAGAGGCCGACCCCCAGCTCCCCACCCCTTCCTTTCAGGCAGTTGCAGAGAGCAAGAAGCTCTGCCCTGAGCCTCCTCTCCTCCAGCCCCAACCCCCCCAGGTCCCTCAGCTGCTCCTCACAGGACTTGTGTCCCAGGCCCTTCCCCAGCTTCAGAGCCCTTCTATTCCTCCTATTCCCCCTAAGATTCGTTGTGCCCCTAAGGCACAACAAATTCCCACTCAGTTGATGCGAGGCACAGGCTGTAGAGATTGGGACACAACACACATAGGCAGCTGTACAGGAAACTAAAGGTCTCTCTCATCCAGTATCCTGCCCTTGACAGTGGCCAAAACTATGCCTAGCACGCCTGGGGAGGAGATTAAGAAAGATAAAATGCTTACGATTCCCTCCACTGCACTCCCAGACTCCACACATTTGCAGCTTGGGGAGTTCCTGTGCTAGATACGGTTTCCACTGCATCTATTTATTATTATTTATTATTTATTTATCTCTCAGTGGACTTCTCTTCCGAGGTCTTGTCAAGTCTTCCCTTGAATTATGTAAGCGTTCAGCCTTGGATCTGCACAGCCCAACTAGCTGTTGAAGAAGCTGCCTCTCTGGTTTGTTGCAGTCACGCTCCTTCATGTGATGCCTCCTAGTTCTTTTAGTTCTTTCCCCCTCCTTCCATAACATTTGGTTCCTTTGCAGAGGGTCCTCGCCGACCCCTTTGGAAACGCAGCCTCCCTCCCGCAGTGCTTGGAGAGCTGCCAGAGGTTTGTGAGGCACTGGCACGCACTGCCCCAAGGCTGGCCTACTTCTTGCCTCCTTACTCTGCTATAAAAATCATCACTTCGAAGGAATACGTTTTGCTTTTCTGCAGAGTAATGAGGGTAAAGCATAACACCTGCATCAGGCCCCTAACTCAGCCAATATCTTAAAGACGGAAAGGGAGGAACTGCTCCTCTTCCTGCTGACAGTGACTATAAGAAGCTCGTTTTTCATCCTGTCCAGAGGCTTCTGCATCTGTCTTTTCCTGAATATTGTGGAAAGCATTTTCCAGGGCCGCTGTAACATTTGGAAGGTCAGTGTGAGTGCATGGCAGGTGACGGGCTGCCACAGCAGGGCTTCGGAGACGGCAGTTGAACAAATTCAGCCTGACAAATTAAAGTCAGGTTATGGTCAGAAAAGCGACTGGGTTGCCTTTTTTTTCCTGAAAAACTCGGCTTCCCGTGTGTATTCAGAGTCAAATCTGCTTACATCACCAGCAGAAGGAGCCTTTTGCTCTCGCTGCCTTACAGATGCAATGTGGTCCAGGGACAGCGAGCTCAATTCATGTATCTTTAATGGAATAATTACTTAACGTGCTCAATACTGAATATGCATTTCTTTGTCTGGGGGGAAAGAGCCCATCTGTCCTTCCTAAGGCATCCCACTCTGTCCCTTCGTGCTGTCCCCTGTCCCAGGCCAGGGACACCGTTTCCCAGCCTCTGTCTTGCACTTGTGATGAGGTTTACAAGCAGGTGGTGGTGGCTTGCAGCCGTGTAGAGACCAACAGGGCAGAGAGATGCTGGGACAGAAAAAAGCTGCAGTAAACTGAGATCTTGGGAGATGTACACAAAGAGAAAGACGGGGATGTGATGATCTGCTTCTGCTTTTCCACGTGGAGGTTTGGTGTGGGACTGACAGCACAGAAAGCTCCGCAGAGGTGAATTTTAAGCAGCAGATCCTCCTTGGGATCCTTTCCTCGCCAAGGTGGGGAGAGCTTCCTTCTTGGGGGGGATGCAGAGAGCTGCCTCCCGAGACATCTCTCCTCTGCTCTCAGCCCACCGCCGCCCGCAAGTCGCTCCGGTCCCACACACGGTGCTACAGAAGTGCAAATGCAGCTCAATAATTCATTTCCCCATCTCCCTGCGATCCCAGGCAGGGCAAGAGAGCCGAGTTTTCTGAAGCGGGAGCTCCCCGGTCCCCTTCTGCTCTGGCAGGCAGGCAGCAGAGTTTCTATGGCAACTCTGGATGGGGTGGAAAGGAGGATTTCTGGTAGGCTCTTTCTGGAGTAGTTTGTAATGTAAATTCATCCAGGCAAGTCTCCCTGGCTGAGAGCAAGCTCTCCATGCCCTCAGGTTATAGGTTACCGACTGGGTATCTCTAATAACTGCTCAGAAAACAGCCCTTTGTGTTTTCCAAACTGCAGTTGTTCGTCTGGCCGATTTCCAACGCACCCATCTCAGCTCCAGTCACCTCCCTCACTGTCGACACTTCTACACCGCAGCACTGGAGGAAAAAAATTAATTTGGGGTCTTGGCATTTTTGTTCCAGGTGCAGCGCACGTGACACCTCTGGGCTGCCGGCAGTGAGAAGGGAGCAGGTTTCCATGTGCACCTGATGGAAATTCATGCTCGTGTGTCATTCCTGCCGCCGCTCCTTTGTTCTGACCTGCCCCTTCGGTGTTTACTGCAGCTGGGTCCAAAATACTCCTGGTTTCTATGACAGCAGCATCTGGAAGGGGCCTCTGGTGCGCAGGATACCTGCAGACGTGTCAGAAACAGGTCTGGCCCTGTGAATGTGCAGTGTGAAGAAATAATTTAAAAGGCTGGAGAAAGCAAAGGGTGCCCCAGTTCACAGGGATGTTGAGAAAGGAGCGAGCTCTCCGCGAGCCACCCAGGAACAGAGAGCGAGCAGAGGACAAGCACAACCCTGCCCAGTCTGTTTGGCAAAGGACTGCCCTCCTGCTTTCCTCCCCAGTCCGCCAAGTGTTACTGGATGCAGTTTTCTAACAGAGATGCAGTTTTCCAGCATGCAGGTTGAATATTTTCTGCAGCGAGTTGCCAGTTGCTGTGCAGGAAGATGCATGGCTGCAAACGCCATGGGACCGGTGCCTCATCCATCGGCAGAGCTGATCACCAAGTAACTCCTGCCAGAAGCAGAAGGAGCATCCACCAGGCTTTGCTCCATCGTCAGTAACCTTCCAGGATCTGCAGCAAAGAGGAGCAATGGCCAAAAGCTACTTATCCTACCCTACTTTTAGTTTTTCTTCCCCGAGACATTTTAATTTAATTTGCCGGTGTGGGACCTACCTTATAAGCGGTATTCCGGGCGTGCTGCCCAGCCCCAGCTCCCCAGCTGCTTCTGTGTCCCCTGGGCATCCTCAGGGCATGACGCAGGGATGAACACCACAAGAACTGACCCGTAATTGAGCCTCTCCTAATGCAAGAGCAGTCTCGCGCTTCCTCGTGCCGCTTTCCACAGCCCACACTCTCCTCTGACACTGGCATCCCCCTCCTGACTCCAGTGCAGCTTGCCTTGATTTATACCCTTACACGAGACCTCTGGGGACATCGAACCTGCAATTTCAATTAATTCTAATAATAGGCAATTATAATGTTATGGAAACAGATTATTACCCAAAAAGGCCAGTTCTCCGTGGCCAAAGGACGGGCCCAGCTCTGTGCACGGATGCCGCTCTCGCAGCGCCGTACTAGGGTGAGCAGCACCATCAAGGAACGGAGATCCAGAAGCACTAACAGGGGTGCAAATACTTATTCCCAAAGCCATTCCAATAGAAAATTCAGCAAAAATTGGCCCTCTCATGGCCAAGAGGGCCAATGGGATCCTGGCGTACATTAAAAGGAGTGTGGCCAGCAGGTCAAGGGAGGCGACCCTCTACTCTGCCCTGGTCAGGCCTCACCTGGAGTACTGTGTCCAGCTCTGGGCTCCCCGGTACAAAAAAGACAGGGATCTCCTGGAAAGAGTGCAGCGGAGGGCCACAAAGATGATCCGGGGCCTGGAGCATCTTCCCTGTGAGGAAAGGCTGAGAGACCTGGCTCAGTTCAGCCTGGAGAAGAGAAGACTGAGGGGGGATCTCATCAATGTGTATAAATATCGGAGGGGTGGGAGACAGAAGGATGTAGCTAGCCTCTTCTCAGTGGTTTGTGGGGACAGGACAAGGGGTAATGGCCACAAAATGGAAACCAGGAAGTTCCACACCAACATGTGAAAGAACTTCTTCACGGTGAGGGTGATGGAGCACTGGAACAGGCTGCCCAGGGAGGTTGTGGGGTCTCTGGAGATATTCAAGGCCTGTCTGGATGCCTACCTGGGCATCCTGCTCTGAGGAACCTGCTTTGGCAGGGGGGTTGGACCTGATGATCTCTCGAGGTCCCTTCCAACCCCTACAATTCTGTGATTCTGTGAAAAACATCCAGGTGACAGCGACCAGACACATCCTCAGGCTGCAGAGATGCCTGGTGCCGCCATCCCACTGCCATACCCGCTGGAAATGTTCCCTTGCTAGGGTAAAAGCTAAAATATTTTAAGATTGCAAGAACATTTCGAGCTTGAGTTAAACTCACGAAGGCCACGGGTTTAGGGTTCACAGCACCCTTAAGTTAGATGTTTAATTTTCCAATGCTAATTCGCTTTAAAATGTCCATATGGTATTTTGGACATTTTGGACGGAGACCAACCGAGCGAATTGCTCCCAAATACATCAGCTTTCGACAAACACAGCGGCAGATGGAGCACACGCGGAATATTAACAAAACCAGTTTTTGGGTGTTAAAAGGCTTAATGGGTCTCTCACATGTATTTGGGCCAGGAGATTAGATTTAAATTGCGCTTGGGCGAAGCTGAGGATACGCAATATTTGAACTGGCAAAGCTCCACCTCAGTGTTTAAAAAAAAAAAGGCTCTAGCGAAAATAAAGCCTGATTTCACCACCTAGGAAGTGCAAAGGTTCTCTCCAAGAGAGAGGAGAAATATGGTGATGCCACAAAGGCCACTTACCCCAAATTCTCTGTTATCCAAGGCCTTGTCCTGGAGCCCCCAAAAAGCCACCAGCAGCCCAGAACAACCCCTGATAGCAAGGCAGGATGAGCAACGGCACCGAGCTGGCATGGTTTTTTCGGGATCTACCCCTCTTGTTTCACAAAATGAATTTTTCAATCCCATTACTTCCTAAAGAAACGTCTAAACCATGTTCTTGCCTATAATCCCTCTCTGAAAACGGAAACTCATTTCAGCAAACGTTTTAATTAGATTTACGTTTTTTGCACCAGCTGCTCCAGCAGAGCCTCTTCAAAAAATGCTTTACAAGAAACAGAAAAAGCAAACAAAAATCCCTCCTCCCGTCTTGTAAATATTTTTTTCCCTACAAGCAGGCTTCTGCCCAGAAGAAACTACAAACTTATTAAAAACCACAGCCAAGGGGTGACAGCCCAGGGATGTTTCAGCAAAGCCCAGTTTTCATTTGCTTGCCATAAAACAATGATTTCTATGATAGCCCAACTTGGAAAACCAATTACGGCTAATTAAGGAGATTACATTTTATGGTTGAGGTGCATTCTCTTGTTTGCTCAAGCAGATGAGATAAATCTGTGGCAGCTCCTCTTTTGCTTGTTTTTGGCATGGGGAAGCAATTGGGCTTGTTTGAAAAATCCCAAGGCTCACGTCCTATCAACCAGGGGCAGTATTTTGGGCAGATAAATGGGGAAACTTGGCAAATCTTGGATGGATGGCAACTGTAGAGATGTGAAGGAGAAGCCCTCCATCATCACGCCCAACCAGCGCGGCAGCAGACCACAAAAAGCTCTGGCTTTTTGAAATAAAGGCTGCCCGTCCGCGTGGAAGAACAGGAGGGATTTTAGTAACACATCTTGAGGTATTTATAACGTTTGTTAACAACAAACTCTCCTAAAATACACCAGATATGTGTGGGCGCTGCAGAGGTGGTACATGTGTGTTGACAATGCCACGAGCCCAGCAGCCCCAACTGGAAATCCAGCATCAGATCGATCAAAGATTCAAATAATTGTAGAATCACAGGGTCATAGAATCACAGAATTACGGGATCACGGGATCACAGGACCACAAAATATGCCAAGTTGGAAGGGACTCACTAGTGCAGCACGTGATGACAAGGCTCCAGCAAGTCCAAATTGTGCCGAAGTATCGATGCTGTTCACATTTCTGCATCCCTTCAACATACAGTCCTGACTCCCAAATGACCAAAAGCAGTCCTCAGAGTCCAGACTTCATCAGGTATAATGCATTTTACCCTTTATCACATGTCTGGAGCTGACTGTTCCCCAAAGGAAGCCTATTTTTTCCCCTTTCACGCAGCGGTGTGTACGGGTCCAGCACACCAAAAGCCAATAAAACTTTCCCATTTCTCCGTGCCCTGTAACTTTAGGAGGGCAGAGGGTCACACTGTATTTAGGGAAGATTTGGTGACTTTATTTCAGCAGCCTTAAAGGATTTGGGGATTTTAGGCTGCGCTCCTAACTATTCTCCTCAGGAATTAAATCCAGAGGCTGAATTCTGTGCACAAATGCTGGGGACTGTGCAAATCCGTACTGAGTCATCGTGCCGCAGGTAGCGAGGCTGCCTTAAAAATAACCCTTCCGCCAGCACGTCTGGGAAACTGTAAAAAGAGTCACCAGCTCCCTCCAGGAATAGCAAATTGCGGCGATGGGCTCGGATGGAAACGGGAAGGGGAAAAAAAAATCCCCCAGAAGCTGGAGCAGCAAAAGGCGTCGTGTCGTGCAAAATAAAAATCAGACATTTTGCATCAGCCTCCTCCTGCTCTGGGAGCTGCCGAGCAGATCGATGAGCTCCGGAAAAGGAAGGCCACCAGTTAGGGGCCTGGAATAGCTGCACGCTTCAGATTTAGCAGCAGAACCCAAGGGTTTAAACGAGGAGAAGGAGAGGAAAGAGCTGTCCAGAGCAATCTCTCAGACGCCGTTAAATATTGCTACAAGAAGAGCCAACAGTCACAAGCTGCCTCGAATTCATCACACCAGAATCTGCTCGAGAAGAGCTAATTTGAGGCACTTGAAACTGGAAAAATAGCAATAAATCTGCATAATTACAGATTTTTCCTACAACTAGTGCAGAATACTCCGTGTGAAGGGTCTCTTTTCTGTGGAAGTCAGACACACCACTGTATTCACACGTGCCCACCCTTCAGTCCTGGTGGGACTGTCCTGGACCATGGGTTTGGGTGATGGAGGGGTCCCTCAGCAGTGCTGCAAGCCAGGGAGCACTGCAAAACCATGGAGCACTCAGCCTCAATGCCTGTGTTTTTAAGGAATTAGTTCCCATTTCTACATCACTTTTGTAAATTTGTAAAGTTCTGCGTGGCTTTCAAGAGGGGCCGTGTGAAGGCAAGGTGATGGAGGAGCCGAAACTCGCGGCTCTGAGCCCGGATGTCAGTGGCAGCAGCTGAGGAATGACGTGCCGGCTGAGGCTGCCTGCGTTTGGAACAAAAAATAGCTGAAATGTGATGAGTGTGTATTTATCCTGGCACGGTTTTTCAACATCAGCATCGCCGGCACAGCACAGAGTCCCTCGCAGAAGGCTGGCGATGCTGCTGCTTGCTCCTCAGGCCCCCTCAAAGCCTCCTATGCCTAATCCTCAAATCCTCAAAGCCTTCCATATCTCTCCAACGTCTATATTGGTTCTCATGCTGCAGAAAGGCATGAGACTGGCTCTCAGCTTCTGCAGGGTTGTTGTGATGCAAGATTTTGGATCTAAGGGCCCAGACTGCAGGAAAAAAAGCTGTGTTGCCAAAAGAAATGGGTTTGCAGGACTTGCAGTGACAAGGACGGAGCAGAGGAGCGGGGCTGAGAGGACACCAGGCAGTGAGGCTCCTGGTGGGGGAACTGGGATAAGGTACGAGGGTCTGCAAAAGATGAAACCCCAACGGGACCAACGATACCCAACAAGGCTGCAGGAGGGACCGACTGTGCAGGATGACCTTCCTCTGGGCTGGACCCCTTCCTTGCAGGGTGGATTTTCGGAGGGATGAGCAGCAGAGACTGGAAGGGGCTAGCAGGGTTGAGGAGGCAGCGTACCTCTTGCAAGCACCTTATCCTAGGCAGGAGATGGCCAAAGCAGAGCTCGGCGTAGAGAAGGCAGCGATCGATGGGGTACTGATGCTCCATATGGGACATTGTGAGGTGCAGTTAATCATTTAATTTTCACTTCAGCTTTAAAAGCTGTGAGATACTCACTTAATATACACCTATAAAATAACAAATATGCACCAAGCTAGTTCCTTTATAAGGGTTGTCTTTTTTTTTTTTACATGGTTGCAAAATGGATATTTAAAATACCCTCATGCTACATTATTTCCCCTGGAATATTTTTTAAACCATAATTGTACAAACCAGTGGCTAATTTCGCAGCAGAGCTTTTAGGGGCCTGACTACCAGAAGGATATTTTGAATTTGTATTCTTTTCATTAGCAAAGCTGAAGTCAGCCTCCTTTTTATCAAATGAATTAAGTCAATTAAAAAAAAAAAAAAAGTTTGTGTTTGCAGAGGCTGCTCCTTCAAACCCAAGGGGACACTTCTTCGTTAAGTTAAATGTCGCCAGAAACGAGGAAGTGTTTTAGCAGCATCAAGTGAAACAAAACACACGACCCATCATCACCCATGGGCCTGTCCGCGTGCATTTGTGTGATAGTGAAGGGCTCTGATGAAGAGCTTCCAGATGCATCATGCACTAAAGAAATTAGCAATTGGGGTTCCTACAGGAATTTGATATTATCAGATTGATCTCTGGAGGTCCCTTCTAATCTCTGGAGGTCCCTTCTGATCTCCTGAGGTCCCTTCTGATCTCTTGAGGTCCCTTCTGATCTCCTAAGGTCCATTCCAACCCCTACAATTCTGTGATTCTGTGATTCTGCACTTATGAAACTCTCTTAAGAGGTTTTGCTGCTGCTTCTAGACAGGGGCAAGTGGCAATTCTGGGTCCCTTAGCCAACATTATGGTAGCTTTATGGGTCACACCAGGGCTGTTCTCAGTGCTCGGGGATACCTCAGACATGCTCATGACCCCTTTTGGATTCTGCAGGCTGCAGATCTTTCAAATAACTGCCGGGTACCTGGTCAGCCAGTGCTCACGCAGTCTGGTTCGATACTAATGAACTTGTGAAGATTTACGAGTGCAAAATCGATGTGTTACAATTTATTTATACCAAGTCATCACCTCACGATACCTCCTTGGAGTGGTAGGGAAAGCCACAGGTGAGTAATAGCTTCATTTTCTAGGTGAAACTCTAAAATACGCCTCCCCTGCCTCCCCTCATCACCGATGAGTCAAACTCAAGCTTTCACCCCAAAGTAAAGCAAAAGGAGATATTAAGGCACTGAGGAAAGCTTTGATCCAGAACTCAGCGGCTGTTCGCAGGAGCCGTGCCGTGGCTCTCAACAACCCTGCTCTCTGCCCAGCCACACGCCTGCTGGAGCTCAAGACAGTAAAACTCTCCAGTACAAAAAATACAGGGATCTCCTGGAAAGAGTCCAACTAAGATGATACAGGGCCTGGAGCATCTTCCCTGTGAGGAAAGGCTGAGAGACCTGGGGCTGTTCAGCCTGGAGAAGAGAAGACTGAGAGGGGATCTCATCAATGTGTATAAATACCTGAGGGGTGGGAGACAGAGGGATTTGGCCAACCTCTTTTCAGTGGTGTGTGGGGACAGGACTGGGGCAATAGCCACAAAATGGAGCCCAAGGAGTTTTGCACCAACACGCACCCGGTGAGGGTGACAGAGCGCTGGAACAGGCTGCCCAGGGAGGTTGTGGCGTCTCCTTCTCTGGAGATATTCAAGGCCCATCTGGACGCCTACCTGGGCAGCCTGCTGTAGGGAACCTGCTTTGGCAGGGGGGTTGGACCCAATGATCTTTCGAGGTCCCTTCCAACCCCTACAATTATGTGAACTCACCTCCTGTTGACCCAAAGCCTTACCACAAAAACAGCATCCGAAGGGAGTGGTGTGCAAGGGCTGTGTGATTTTGGTGTTGTGCTGAACTCGAAACGGGCCCTGAGAATTAATCTGGAGACCCTCAGCACCCTCCCCTGCCTCTCAATGCCTTGGAGAACTGAGAAGTCACCAGTGCCTACGTGAACACATCTGTAGGACCACCCCAAAAAATGGTCCTTTAGGTGTAAACACATGAACATTTCCAACCTTGAAACTCTGTCATGTCTCTGTACTTGAAATATCAAGTAAAGCAAACAGTGCAATTGTCATCCAGAAATTTTATGGTTGTAAAAGAAGCTGGGGAATGAGAAAAGTTTTCAAAATTTTAGTGGATGATCGTGGTGGTAGGGGGATGGTTGGACCAGATGATCTTGGAGGGCTTTTCCAACACTCATGGGATTCTATGGATTCTATGAAATATTCTAGGGTTCTATGAAAATGAAATGTTCAAATGCAAAGAAATTCAGAAATATAACAAGAACGGAAACACTAACTTTTAGAGTTTAATTTCTGTACTAGGTCTGTGCTTTCCTTAAGGAAAAGCAAAAGTAATGCTGTAAAACCCAGGTGAGTGTAGGAGAGGAAATTATGGGCAAATGTTGACTACATCACTAATCAATGAATCGCGATCAGGGTGCCCATCTTGGGCAGGACAAGTCCCAGAAGATGTCTCCCTACAGTCAGGTGTGGCATTCGGGCCCATCTCTCATATCCCTCTGACCTGCAGTTTCCAACAATGTTATTTTGGAAGTCACGAGAGAGGGGCTCTTTTTATTCTCTTTTCTGCCCCCAAAATTTCTTCCTAGCCCTGCCAGACCTTGGCAATTTCTCAGTGTCCCATGATGGACCCGCCATACGTGGGCAAAGGGGTCAAGATCCTCCTGTTTGACGACAAAGAGAATTGAAAATAAAGATTAACTTTGCTTTCCTTTAAAAAAATGTGCTTCTTCAAGCCTAAATTTTCTCTCTTGCAACCATGTACTCTGGAGATTTGGCTCTGAGTGTGACCAAGGAGGTTCTTCATGAGCAGCCATGGGGAAGGACCATTCCCCCTTGGCTCCCTACCATTGTGAGCTGCTCCTGCGTCCTGCAGAACCCACACACACCTGCATTTCCTCAACGTGCCATTGATAGCTTCCCTTAGGGTCGGCCACAGCCTTAAAATGGAGCACAGGAAACTATGAGGTGTAAAGAGCTATTTATCTGCCAATTTTACGTGCATGGTTGTAGGCATTTATATATTTTTGGCAGCGCTAGACTACTTCCCTGCATTGTCCAACCCAGTCAAAGCTCGCACCAGCACGTTTTCTGAAGACCAGCCTCCAGGATGGCCTTGTCCCCTTTTGGTTGCCTCTCTTGGACAGCTCTTGTCTCAGAGGAGGCTTTAACTTGTCAGCATCCGGCCAGCCCTGCTCCCACCTGGCTGCGGCAAAAGGAAGCGATGCTCCATCTCCCCTCTCCTTTGGCATGTTGGATATTTTTTTTTTTTGGCAGTGGAAGCCGAGCTGGTGTCCTTGGAGCAACGCCAGCAGTTCTGCCCGGGGTGGCAGGATGGGTCTGCCTGGGCTTTGTCTGCTCCGAAGTCTTGGGGAGCTGTAAGATCACAAACTTGTGCTCATATTTTCCTGATGTTTTCCACAGTTCTCAGCAATGTTGTTACACCTCAGCCTTTGAATGGAGAGACCTGCACATCCAGCATGACCTGTGATGTCGGGGATCTGAAGTTATTCTAGGGATAGAAGTCTATTTGCATGTGTGTTTGCAAACTAAACGGGTGTTGCAGTGCCAAACTTACAAGAAATGACCCAAGTCCAGTCTGTCACTGTCATGGCTCTCATTGAGTCAGTTTTAACTTCTCCCCTACGCAACCTCCTGCCAACATACAGTAAAAAATGCATGGATACCATCATCTCCTTCTCCCTAAATAAAATAAACTAATCCATAACACCTTAAGAGTTTTAATCTACAGCAGATCTCCAAGGGGCTCCATCAGTCACATGAAAAGCATTTAAAGATGCTTTGAATGACTCCAGACAGGAAGCAAAGTTGTATAGCAGAGCATCTTGTGCAGAAGATTTTTATTTCAACTAACCTCGAGGACGAAGCTGCTTTAGAAAGAGAGTCTTCCTCCAGAACAAGCTGCCTTTCACGTGTTTAGAGCAAGAAAAACGTGAGCTGCAAGGCAGCGTGTATAGAGCTGAACCTGCTCAAACGCATCAGGTGCCTGGGTACAGCCCCTCTGTAGGAGGGAATGATCAGCAAGGGGCAAGGCCAGGACCTGGAAGTCCTAAAACAGCATGGTAAAACCTCTCCACCACCCCAGAAGCATCATTTGGGTACCGCTGGGATGGGGCAGGCAGAAATCGGTTGTTTTTCATCACCAAATACATTACTGAACCAATTGTGGTGCATGGGGAAAGTGATAAAAAAGGGTCTGCAGGTGTGGAGGGAACTCTCCAAGCCAACACAAGTTGCTGGAGAAATTCATTTGATGAAATACACTTCGTTCTTTCAAAGGAAATTGCTGCTGGGATCCAACAGGAAGCTTTGGCAACAATGCTTTGGACTGGAGCAAGGTGATTAGCCAGGTGGGAGCAACCACTCAGTCTCTCAGTGGCTCTGCTGAGCAGCAGAAATGCATCAGGAAGAGAATTACTGGGCCTGGGATGTTACAGCCCAGAGGCTACTTACACACGTTCACTAAAATAATTCAACGGGTTCGGTAATTGCCAAGCAATATCTGCAGCGCCTTGTCGTGTCATGTACTACACGAGGTACAGGAGAAGATCAGTGTATAACCCCCGGTAAGCTGAAAAACTGGAGAATAAAAGACGTGAGACTAGTTAAAGGAAGCTTCTCTCTGATGATGACCAAGGACAAAGACAGTCCCCATCCCATACTCAAAGTCCATGCTGCAGTAACACACACCTACGTGCTCCGCTCACAGCTTCCAAGGGGCTTCCATGGCTCTGTCCTTAATTTTCCTTCTCCCCACATGGAGACCATTATCGTGGCTAAAACCATTATTGTGGCATCTAAACCATTATTGTGGCTAAGTTAACTTCAGAGTGGATATGGACATATCACCTCTGTGCAAATAAACCTTTCCAACCTGTCTCTTGCCCCCAGAGTGCCCCATACACCACTGGGTGGTGGGCACCTATGGAGGACCAGGTGAAGTCCCAGTAGCTCTCCCTCAAGAGCTCTCCCACTGTGTGGGTTCTCTGGGGAGCACCACGATGCTGTCCGTATCCCAATGGTGCCTCAAATTTCCAAATCCTGGCTGTTCAATACCTCCAAAATGAGCACCTCACCATTCAGCCATGCAAATGTGTGCATCACCAGCTGGCAACACCACTGCAGATCAGCAGCTGCAGCCTCACCTTGCTCTCCAAAATCCATTTTCTCAGCTCATCACTGAAGATCGATGGATATCCATCTGCGACAGAGCTGGCCATTGCCACTCACCTCGCTCTGCTAATCCAACGCCCTTCACGGCCGGTCCTCACCCTCCCCAAAATGTCTCTGCTCAGCACATGTAACCCTCTGCTTCTGCCCAAACACCAGGATTTTGATCATTGAATATTAAAGACTTTTCCATCGCGTGCTTCAAAAGGAAAGGCCAATAGGAAACAAACACTTTGAGGTCAAGGTATTTCCCCGTTCGGCTCGCAGAAGTGCAGAGGTGATCTTCCTCCCCCCCCCACCTCTCAAGCCTCGTGTGCAAATTTTAATTGCTTTTCTGACATCTCCAGAATGTAATCTTCTTTCCTTGTTGTTACTAGGATTAGGGCAGTACCAAGGTAAAGCTATTTTTGATTAATATGGAAATCAGAAATTACTTTCATGAGAAAACTGGGGACTGTTCCTAATACTACTTTATCTTTGGGGAATTATATATCTAAAGAGCAACAAGAGAGAGCTTGCAGCTCTCTAAGTCTTCCAACCGGGGCAGAATTATGCTTAACAATATCTAAAAAAAATCTATTCTGATGGAAAGATGAGATTAATATAGCTAAGAAAGAGCTCGAGCTGAAGACAAAGAGAGTTAAACCTCCACAGAACGGTGAACATCAGTTCATCTGAAAAAAAGATAATGAGACCATACGGCCCCAAGCTTTATGGCTAAATTTGTTCCCAGTTCCAATCTCGTCTCGCTGAAGTTCAAATTTTCCCCAAGACCCTTCTGAATTCCTAACGGCTGCAAATCTGCGGAATATATCATTAGCCAGCCCTTTCCTTTTGTGCGATCTGAAGAATTTGGAGATAAATACGGGGCCGGTTTGGACGAAGAACCTTAGTTTGTTTCCAAATCACTTCTACTGGAGAGTATTTCTCTTTTATCATGCGTGATCCGAGCTCCTCCACAACGCCGTGCGTTGGCAGCACACAGGATGAAAACTTTGGCTGGCGTTTGAGGTCTCGTAACATCTCCTTGGCCGCATCCAAGGGAATCTGCCCAAATATTGAGTTACGGGGAGCAGGAGGTGAGACTTGGGCACCACTGGTTGTGACTGGAAGCCGGGCACAGCCGAACCGCCGCGCTCCAACCCTCCTGCCACGAGCGAGTGCAGCATCCAGCCGTAGGAGATGATTTAGAAGGAGTGGAAAATGTACAACCTGGCGAGCTTCAGCCTGGGAAATTTTACTCCATTTCTCTCTGAAGTACTTAGGAAGCCTTGCTCCAACGGCACTGTAGGTGTAGGCTGAATAATAGGAAGCCCGCGGAAGAGGAACCATCTAGGCTACTGGTTTTTTGTTAATGTTATCGTTGGGTGCAGGAGATTAATGGGATTTTCAAGTGGAATTGGAGCGCTTCAGCTACGCCTGGAAACAAAGGCATTTACTGTGACTACCACAGAGGAGTGAAAAGGAGACAACTGCATTTTATCTTGAAAGCCCTCGCGCACTTTCAAACAGACACGGGAATGAAATGGCTCCGTGTAGAGACAGAAAGCCCTCGAGGACTGGTTGGGCCAAGCTGCTGTGCTTTAAACTGACAAGATGTGGGGGCAGGCTATTTAGGATAAAGACACAACGTTGGAGCACCAGGCCTGGTAGCATTAAAAATTGATTTAGACACGGGAAACGCTGAAATTGCTCTTGCAAAATCAGAAGTTCAGCTGTGTGTGCTGCAGAAAAAAAACCCACATAGCGATATTTTCACGTTCAGCAGGCACCCGGTGGTACGAGGGCTGCGTATGTTTACCCTGGTACCTTCAGAGGATCACATCCAGACTGGGATCCGTGCTGTATGAAAGGCAATGCTCTTAAATCCGTTCACGGTGATGAGCAGCATAAAATCATTCACAAAATCATTCACCTTTTGTAAAGGTATAACAAACCGCTCGCCATTTCCTTCTTACCATCCCGGTTTTCTTCCTATATTCCCTCCACGATACGATTTTGCAGGAGGGCAGGCCTGTAACTCTACTGCCAAACCCTCTTCGGGGCATATTCTTTTTATTAACTGCGCACATTTGGGAGGGGAAATGCATTTTCTTTTTTCACGAGAAAGTTTTTCACCTCCTTAAAGACTAAGCACAGCCTTCACTCGACTCCCCACTCGTCCTCTTCATTTCCACTGCAGCTTCCCTCCCGTGGGAACACAACTGATATAATTTTATATTTTTTTAGCAGCTGGCTCTGGTGACATTTCCTGCTGCTAGGTGTCTCTGGCCCTGCCAGGATAGATTAACAAGGGTTACCAAACATTTCGTTTGTGTAAGGTTTGTGTAAGGAAAAGCTTCAGGGCACTGCCTCCATCTTCTATTAAAAGCACAGCAGGAACTCGGGAACATTTTCCTGTTGATCTCAGCTGCTTGATAAATGGAGATCTCCTCCATTCCTCCGGCAGGAGAGGAGACGTTTTTAGGAAGGGAAAGTAATTTCCTTTCTGCCTTATTGAGCTAAACACGGTAGTTAACTTTTCAAAGGTATTAAGGTCATTTTGTTATCCTTCCACTGACCGCGCGCCGAGCCTCAGTACCAGCCCTAAGGAACCGAGACAGAAAAACTTCAGCTCTGCAGGCAAATTCCTGCAGATCGTGTGCTCCAGCAGTGAGGGTACATCCAGTCCATAGATACTGACAATGATGAAATGCATCTGAATGCATAGAGCTCGGAACAATTACTGCTGAGCAGCCTTCAGCACGCCACGAGCGAGAGAGAAAGAAAAAAAAAAAAAATCTTCAACTATCTTTGGAAAGATGAACAATACTTCTCGTTATCTACACTTCATTTAGTACCGTACTTGCCCGAGCCCAATTATAGCCAGAAAAGGAAACTGGGAATGAGCAGGATCTGAGCAACCCCAGATAATGGGATAAGAGTTTTTTTAAAAAAAAAAAACACTCCAAAAGCAATGAGCTGATTTGGCATTCATCGGTCTGTCGGTAACGAGAAAACGTAGATTTCAAATCTAAATTCATGTCAAATGCTTATGGAGAAAATGAATGTTTCAGGGCACCCGTCCCAAGTGTCACTTCCTTCCTCTCCAACAGCTCCTGGCCATCCTCCTTCCTCTGGTCACTCCGGCTGTTAAGGCTCAGTGTCCTTTCCTTGTGCCATAACTCGGATCTTGCTTGCTGCAGCTCCTTTTCCATGCTTTTCCACACCAGTCCATGCTTGAAGCTTCTGAATCTCTTTTAAAGGACTATTTTTTTGGAGGGAGACCCAAAATGAGTAGAGGGATGATACTGAGGGACAGGGAAAATCCCACAGAAATCCAACCAAGATGATGATTTAGAAATGCTGCTGTCAGCCCTGGCCACCCCATCGTCTCACCTCTGCCACATCCCAAATCCTTGCTCTGCAGATCCATGGCTCTGATGCTGCATGAGGTGCTTCAATACACTTTGTGCACTGATTCAAATAATTTGCATCGCATTATGGCAGATGCAAGATGTTAATTTTTTTATATGAAAGGAGAAGCTTGGGGCTTTACAAGCGATCTGTCATCTCCTTCAGCCTTTGGCCTCCTCCTCTGTGGACCACGAAACCTGTGGTTGGCACCGACCTGATTTCAAGGGCTGCTTTTTCCCCAGGAATAAACATGCAGACCCCCAAAAAGGCAGGCAGAGAGTTGGAAGCCAGGAGAACCGTGGCTGGTGGCAGCGACTGGAACCGAGTTTGCTTTTGGTTCACGGCCACCCCAGTAATGGCATGGCCAGAAAACCCTGCTGGCTGCCACCGCCACTGTTTCCAGGCTCGTACCAAAGAATTACAACCAAATGCTGCTTCGTCCTGCAGCAGAGGACTATCATAACCTTATTTCTGCTCACCGGAAAATTCCCTCACCTTCATTTTGGTGAGTTGTGGGGGGAAAGCACAGCTAGAAAACTCTGGTAGGAACTGCCTGCATGAACAAAAGCACGGCAAGCCCATGCTGAAGGCAGCACTCGAAACAAGCCGCCCCTCCGTGCCTCCAGAGGAAGCCTTGGTGCCCTTGTTTCATGCTGCTCTGTACAATTTAGCTGGGTTTTGACCTTAAAGGACTTTGAAGCTTCTGGGTAATCCAGCTGTGATGAGATTTCATATTCCTTGATGAAACATTTGAAGCCGCTGTTCGGTTTGCTGATGGATCCTTTTATATATCCGTGTGCAAGGCAGAAGCTCTTTTTCTATTTTTTTTCTGAAGATGAAGGGCACCCAGTGGACACCAGGCAAGCTTCAGAATAATTGCTCGACAACAAAGGGCATTTCTTTCTCCATCTTGAGACGCTGGTCTGATGGCTTTGCCGTGCTGTGGACAGCCAGAATCCTAATCTGTCAAAAAGTGGAGACTGTGCTGGCTTCTCAGCCTTTTTTTAAATTTTATTTATTTATTTATTTTTGGCATTAGCCAATTTCAGCTGTTCCTGAAAGGGAATCTAAACCTTAACTCCCAGAAACTTGTGAGATGTCCAACGTAGACCTGGCTCCTGCTGTCAAGTAACATCTCAGCTTGACATCTCATGGGTGTCAAGCATGCCCACCCGTCAGGTGAAGTTCTCAGAGCAGAAATGCGTGACTTTTCTCTGCAGGCTTTTCTCATCACTCCTGGCACCTTCCCAGGCACTCGCACTTACAGCTTCATCGCTGCCTTCAGCTGCGACCTCTCTGCACCAAATTTGGTTGAAGTCTTTGAGTCTTTGTGCAGAGCATCCTTTCAACGTAGCCTTCTCCCTCCATCCAGGCAGCCATCCCCTTCCCATCTCACATCCCAACCAGTACAGCAGTTTTTCTTCCAGTTCTGATGAAATTTTTTGCTATTCCATCTCTGTGTATTCAGAATATGTCCACGAAGACCATACCCTCAGTGCCTGTCTTTCTTGTTGCCATTCTCCTTTCCCTCTACTAGGAATAAGAAATGTGTATCTATTTTAACACTATTTTAGTATTTTAGAAAGGGGAAGGACGGAAGAGGTTCACCCTAAAGGTTTTCCTTTTATTTCTTCTTGCTAACTAGCTTTGATTCAAAACCTGCTTAAAAATAGTCAATGACAGGGTCCAAGACCATCAGCCTGCACCTAAATCATGAGACCCCCATGGCTACTGATTGGAAACTTGCCTGTAAAGACAGCACACGCTGTGTTTGGTCATTTGTGTGCAAGCACCAAGTAGATCCCTGAGTAATTCAAGTGCAGTCCTCGTGTGCATCTCCTTTTCTCCCCCAAATCTGGCTTTGCTTGTGAATGTGAGCTCTGGTTTATCCTCGAACCAGGACTGATAACAGTGGCAACAAACAGCTACTCATCTGGAAACGCGGTGAATAAGAGACCCCTCCGGTTTGCAGGCACTGAGCATGTGTAATCTCGAGTTTGCCAACGGCACCATCACTTCTTTGGGCTCAGAATATCCCTGGGAGCTAAATGCCATCAAGTTCCACACATCAAAGGCTTGGAGGGGGGAAGCGATCTGCAAAAGATCATTCAGCAGCCACATAGGCAGCCCTGAGCTCAACCTGAGCCCAGCAGCCATCTCTCACCTCCTCCGGATGACATCCTCTTATCAGCACGGCCTTTTTATACACAGGCTAACATATTTATTCATCTTCCCAGCCCGTGTTGGCCTCAGAATGCTGCAGCAAAACCAAAAAGCCGCCGTGCGTTAACAGCATCCAGGAGGAAGCGCTCCTGAGACTCCTCTGCTTGAGAGCTGGATGCTCTCTGATGCCCAGGAGGAAGTCAGGCTCAGGTCGGTCAATGCCAAAAAAAAAAAAAAAGTATAGAAAAGCGAAGAAAAAAAGTAGGTCAAGCAATTCACATTTGCTGAAAAGGACAAAGAACACTGCGGATTTTTATTACCTTATGCAAGCGCTACCAAATATCTGAGGCATCCTTTTTATCTGATTCAAATCCCACATGAGTAATCCATGATTGAATTTAGTGGGTGTGAAATTTCATTAGGTCGTTCAATTTTAAGCATATTGGATAATGAAGTTCTGTCGTCCTTCAGAATTAAGAAAAAAAAATTTAATACTGTGATTTTTTATCTCACTTCCAGCCTCCCCCCATCTGCGAGATGATCCCCATTCATGTAATACATCAGTGTCGCGCGGCTCCATCGCTGATGCGGTTACGAGGCACGTGGCCTTATCTATTGGGAGAGGTTAACTGCGTGTAAACGCCGGCAGACAGCGAGGAGAAGAGCGGCAGAACCTCCTGGCTGCCCTTGGCAAAGGCCAAAACCGAAGCAGACTTCACCTGATGTTGCTGGAGCACAAACACAAATCGGAAACGCAGCTCTGCTTGAAACGGAGCCATAGGGCAGCCAACGCTTTTACAAGCTACGGCAGAATTCTCGAAAAGATCACAATTTCTTGGAAAAAATCTTTGGATTAATTCAGAATTATCACACGCGATCCGATTTCTGTTAGTACGGGGGAAATGTTAATAGCTCGCAGATGCCACACGAAGTCTTAACTTGCAAAGAGCCAGGCAATGCAAAGAGAAGCCACCAGCTCGCTCCGTTAAAAAAGGGTCTTGCTGAAAGAAAACAAGAGAGGTTTGGAGTTTTGCTTGTTTTTTAAAATCCTGCTTTTTCATAAACTCTGTCTGAAACTGTGTTTTGTAAAATGGAAACTCTGGGATGGTTTTATAAGACCCGTGGTGCACCTACGGGGATAGAATCATAGGATCAGCCTGTGCAAGCCAACCTCCAGCCACTGAACCGTAAATCGCCCCGAATTTCACAATTAGGACAAATAAACACTGCTTGTTTCCCCCTCCACATGAGTATACAGTTAACTTTCTCAATCTGACCGGCACTGGATGATAAGTATGAACTATCTGGGAAGAATCCAGCTGAGAAAGCGTTCCGGGACTGCCACGCTTCGCCTTGCTGCACTTTCAAGGCAAACAGATGAATCCAGTCTCTGCCAGTACAAATAAATAATATCTATATACACACAGGAACAATGAATTTTCATCTCGACGTCCTTCACCAAAGCATGATGACAAATCACCAGTTGTGAAACGGGAGTTGTCAATTCTGCCTTAATCATGTGTTTGGTTTCAGTGTGACAGCAGTTGCAGTATTTGTCCCGTTCTCCTAAATGGCTACCAGCTGTTTTCGGTAAATGAACTGAAGGCAGCAAACACCAATCTGCTTCCTACATCCTTCTGCACTTCGTTGCTGGATAGTTTTCCCAAGAAAGAAGGGGGAAAAAAAAAAAGTTTAGTGAAGAAGCAGAAGCATCGCACATCTAGAGAAGCACCAAGAAAAAGATCATGCCTGGATGGACATCGCTCAAGGCTCGCACGTCTTGACCTGGATTGGAAATGTACACCAGAGTCACTCCCCCGTGTTAACCAGCACCCATGGGGAATTTATTTTGGTCTCCTGGAGAAGAATTTGAGAGGCATCAGTCAGGCACCAACCGCACGATGAATTAAGTGCTATGGAATAGCAAAAAACCAACAGGTCAACCTGCAACTGTGCGTAGCTATAGCCCTGGTGAGCTTCTTGGAATCAGAGAAGGGTTTGGGTTGGAAGGGACCTCAAAACCCACCTAATTCCAACCCCCTACCCCCAGCCCAGGCTGCCCCCAGCCCCATCCAGCCTCACCTTGGGCACTGCCAGGGCTGGGGCACCCCCAGCTCCTCTGGGCAGCCCTCTTCGGTCAGCATCTGCCTTCTGGCCAAGCTCCACTGCATCCCCCCTCGGCTTCCTCCAAACCTGCATCCTTCACCCACCGAAACCCTGATCCCCTTCCAGATCCCTGCTAATGCTCAGCCTGTTGATTCTTTGTGCAGTTTAACACAAACTTTATCTGTCCTTTCTTCCTGGCTGCTTCTGGGCTGCTTTACCCGATTTCTCCTGCCTGGAGTCCTGTTCCAATACCTGCAATCCCATTTGGTTTAACGTCACGGGGCGGTGACACCTGCAGGCTGGGTGGGTCACCAGCACCTGGAGGAGAACCGGTTATTTGCTGGTGCAGGCAACGACACAGGACCGAGCACGAGGAAATGGAGGAATGCAAAGGTAGACACAGAAAAGACCAAGGAAACTCAGCACCTCTTCGCTGTGCATTTAGCAGTGGCTCTGCTCCCACGTGCCCAAGTGCAGGCTGTCTTGGCCAAGTCTGAAGGACTCGAGTAGGACCTACTATCGAGGAAGGCTGAGTTCCATAGGGAACAAGTCCACAGTCCAGAGATGTGCCTGAGGGTGCCAAGGGAGCTGGCTGATGTCTCTGCCACCTTCTGTCATCTCCAAAGGCTCATGGTAATGTGGAAGGACCCTGGTGATGGGGAAAAGGGAACCTCCCCACCCACATGATGAAATTTCCTTCGAGGAAATGGCCTCAAGATGTGCCGTGGGAGGTTTAGGTTGGATGTTTCTTCACTGGAAGGGTTGTGAGGCATTGGAACAGGCTGCCCAGGGATGTGGTGGAGTCACCATTCCTGGAGAACCTTCAGCAGCGTGCAGAAGTGGTGCTTAGGGACATGGTTTTGTGGTAGACTTGGCAGTGATAGATTAACGGTTGGACTTGATGTTCTTAGAGGTCTTATCCAACCTAAATGATTCTATATCTTCACTAAGGGCAAAGAGGAACTTTAGGAACACCAGCCCAGTCAGCCTCACCTCCATACCCATGAAGCAAATCCTTCTGGAAACCATAACCAGGCATGTGAAGGGTAAGAAGGTGACTGGGGACAGCCACCATGGATTTGGGAAGCACAAATCCTGCCCAACTACCCTGATGCCCTCACCAGTAAGACAACTGGCTCAGCAGCTGATGAGAGCACAGCACATGGCATCCTGACTCCAACACGGCCTTCCTGGAACTGGGAATTACAGATGGGTCAGGAGGACTATAAGGTGGGTAGAAAACTATCTGGATCACGAAACTGAAAGGGTGGTTTGCTGTCGAACTGGCACTCCTGATGCCTAAAACATATAACACGTGAGGAGAGGATCAGAGCTGCTTTTGCTCAGCCAGAAGAGAAGGCAAATGGGAGACCTTAATATCACCTGCAGCTCCCTGCTGGGGGCTTAGGGAGAAGATGGAGCCAGGCTCTGCTTGGAAGCACGCAGCGAAAGCATGAGCTAAAATGGGCACAGGTTGCTACAAGCACAATTCGACTCAATATTAGGAAGAAACATCCACAGGGAGGGTGGAACTGCGGCCCAGAGGGTATGGAAATATCCCTTCTTGGCAATATTTGAAGCTCAATTGGATACGACTCCACATCTAACTTTGAAGTTGGCTTTGCTTTGAGCCAGGAGCTGGGAAAAAAAGATCTTCAGAGGGCCCTTCTAAACTAAATTATTCCAGGATTTAATATATTAGCCAGAGAGTTTCTGACACAGAATTATTTAATAATTGCTATTTTATGCTTTCTCTCTTCCTCTTCTGCTCATCAGTCCCTGCTTCTTCTGTCTTCTCCCTCTTCCCCCAAGTGGTATCTTTTCATTCCACACTTGCAATTAAAGCAAGCATAGCTTTATATGAAATTTATATGAGATGGCACTCCTATTTTTCACCTGAATTTGGAAGCTGAGAGGTGCTGGATTCATTTTGGGCACTGCAAATGGTGTCAAGTACCTCCTGTTATTAGGAGGAACGCTGGCAATGAAGAGCACAGTGCAGGGAAAGCACTAAGTCAGTATGCACTCATGTGCCTGGTAATAGGTAATAAATTACAATATGGTAATAGCTTTAATCATTCCTGTTGAAGCTAATTTACTCTTTTTTAATGTGGGCAGTTGTACACCTAAGCTTAATGAAAGAGGTAAATAAACCACAGCGGAATGATGGCACATAGCGGCTGAGCTGTCAGTCAGAACCAGAGCTTCTCTACTGTTTGCTAATGACTTACAGCACAGAGCTGTCTTAGACCCAAGGACCCGAACCACAAACAGAATTCTCACGGCGAATTACATTTGCCAGCAAGCAACGTGAAGTGGAGCTTTATGATTCGATGTGAGGATCGTACATCAGAGACTTTCTCTTTCTGTCCAAGAAGCTGCGTGCACTTTGGAAAATTAACTGCAAATCAAGTGTAGATGGTCTGACAGGCAAAAAAAAATAGAGGTAGTGAAATGACAATGCTATTAAATAAATCGTTTGGCAGGGGATGAAGGGAACTCACACAAAACAAGGGTAGAAGTCCAAACACGCTAGAAGGCACACGAGCATCTGCCCTCTGCAGCATCCCTGTCCGCTCCCGGACACCAAATGTCCCAGCACACGTGCTGCTGCTATCGCTGAGCACTCAATTAAAAGATAGCAGCTCATTGCTCGTTTTAACAAGGGGGAAAACATGCGTTGCCTGAACCAACCCGGGCACGGTGTCCTGGACAGGGTGTACTTTCTGTCTCCCACTGGAACTGATTTGTGCTGTTGCTGTGAGGCATCGATAACAGCAGCCTGCACCGAACGGCCAAGAAAGGACATTTGGTCTTGCTGTCCTGATTCAGCGATAGTGGCCAGGGACAGAGGAGGTCACAGCCCTTCATAAAAGCCAGCAGTGATGCGCTGTAGCACTGATGAGTTGCCCTGTGGGCACTAGGGAGGGCTGGCTTGTGACACTTGGGAAAGGTGAAAACATCCCCGAGCAGCTCCCTTTGCTCATGGAGGAGGCTATTTAATCTATTTTGTATTAATCCACAGCAGCCCCACTTGTCTGTTAGTCTATAGAATAAAAATGAAAAGCCATTAACAATTGCTTGATATATTTATTAATAAACCTAAGTGAGAAGTACAAAGGGAACGTGCTGGTAACATATCTTAACATCAGCCACATCAGAGAGGACCATGGGGAACTTAGGGGGGGAAAAAATTATACAAAGTTTGGTGAATAAGTAATGACAACCAAAAACATCCAGTACTGATAAGTGTAAATGAATGCATGTCGGGAGGAAAAAAGGATATACAAAGTATTGAATGAGCTATGTCTAAGGAAAAAGACTGGCTCAGCAGTGCCAGGATGAAGGGAGGCATCTGCTCAGTGAGCAGCTGGGATCCAAGAAAGCAAGTAAGACCTTACAATGCACAAGGCAAGGCACTGGGGAGCAGAGGGAGCAGTGCAACGCCTCTGTTGACCAGTGCTTTGCTCTCCTCTGGGTGCTCCGTGTGGTGCCAGGCTCTTCAGTTCAAGAGGAGTATTGCAAAATTAACAGGGATCGGGGATGGGCAGCAAGAGAACAAGAAAAGGCTCGACAACACTCAGACCCTGGTAACTCGAGGGCAGTTCACTTTAGAAAGGAGATGAGAAAGAAGGATATAGTAGAGATGAAATTCCCAGTTTGGCACAAAATGAACAAGGCACCTTTTAATGAAAACGAAAGGTGATTAATACCGAAGCAGTTATAAGAAACATTTCTTGGAAGTCCTTTCCAGACTACGCCGCCGATGTCAAAAATTTAATAAGTGTCTGGGGTACCTGCGACAATAATTAGTGAAGAACACATCTGCCATAGAAGGAGCTGGAAGATTTCATATCAGAGAGCTTAAAGCAAAATGCCAGAACCCAGAGAGTGATCTAACATCTATGCATTTGGAAAGGGAAAATTCCTCCACGTCTTCTCACCAGGTCTTGCCCCTCTCTGCAGCACCTGGTGTTGGTCCTGCTATGGGGAGGAGGAACCAGATGGACCACGAGGACCTGCTCCAGACCAGCAATTCCTGGGCTCTCAGCTTGTCCCACACTTGAAAGACAGGTGATTATAAATAATATAGGTGGTGAAACGAGGAATGCATCTAAGAAAATGAAGTACGCTTTCAAGCTTTCCAGCAGAGGTCAATGAACAGGGCAACTGCTTTTTATATAGTTTCAGGCAGCTTCGTGGGATCCTCCTGGTGTTTTATTTTCCAAATGCACCAAAGGATAAAAAGGTTATGAAAAGGGACATAAAAGTAAAGATCTGAAGAGCTTCAGCATAAGCAAAAAGTCCTCCCACAGTTACTGTGAGAGCAGAGGGTTTTTTTTTTTCAAATTGCACGAATACACCTCATTTAGGTTTTTGCAACTTCCATTTTCATCTCAAACTTCCATCTCGCACTACACCTGACAGTTTATGTTCCTTGTAATGCCCTTCCACGCAGCGACTGGCAACGTATTGATGCAAATAGCGCAGCACTTGGCTGCTCCATCATGTATGAACCTTCCTGCCACATTGTTTTAACGCTTGATCTTCAGAGACGCACAGTTTCCGTGACCTGTTGACCAGAATCACAGAATCACTGCCACACAGCATGACTGATGCCGGGGGCACCCCTGGGTGCTGCTGCTCGCCCCCTGCCCCAGCAGGGCCCCGCGGAGCCGCTCGCCCAGCCCCACGTCCCGGCGGCTGCTGGAGACCCCGCGGAGGAGCCCCCAGCCCCTCTCTGGGCAGCCTGTGCCAGGGCTCCGGCACCCGCCCGGCACACGAGTGCTGCCTGGGGCCCAGAGGGCACCTCCCAGGCTCCAGGCTGGGCCCGGGGCCTCTGCTCCTGGCCCTGGGCACCCCTGGTGAGAGCCTCCCCCGGAGCCTCCTCCTCTCCAGGCCGAGCAGCCCCAGCTCTCGCAGCCTCTCCTCATGGCAGAGGTGCTCCAGGCCCTCCCGCACCTCGGGGTCCTGTGCTGGGCTCTCGCCACCAGCTCCAGGCCTCTCTCACCCCAGCAGCACCCCAAGGGAAGCCTCACCGACCAACTAAAAGCATCACCCTCAATGTAGCCTTCATATTTTTGTCTAAATTTCTTCTTTCTCTCTTGTCTCCTTCATTACAGGTGCCAAACGTGACCCCTAGCTAGTTCTGTTCATCCTTACACTGCACACATCACTGCTCGCTGGGTTCCCATGGCAGCCTTGCCAAGCCCAGCGAGATGATTTCACAAGGGCCAAGAGGTCAGCAAACATTTCTTTTCCCTGCCACGTACTTCACTGAACTCGATGTGCAGTCAGAAAACTCAGTGGAGTAAGAGCTAAGCCAAGAATGAACCCAGAGATTCATTAGCCATCTCCAATAGTTTTAAGGCCATATTGGACTAGCTCCTCTAAATGCCAACACGTAAACACCGAGCAGGCTTCATGCAGTCAGTCCTCCCAGCACCAAGCCATCAAATGCACTGACCAAGTGACACCAGCTTCTATCACGGCCTTTATCCCTTCCCGGTACAAAAAAACACTGCCTTCTTTCAATAGGAAATTACAGCTGAGCTGGTAATCACGGCCTGGCACCAGGCACGACACGGTGTCAGGATTATTTTATGTGACCGCAGGCAGAAGAGGAGATGGCATTTCTCTGCGTGCACTTCTGCAAATGGCTGGAGATGGAGCTGTATTTCGGAGTCCTTACATCTCACCTGAGCAAGATGCTACGAGGGCTCAGCTGCAATGTGTGGGATGATTCTGGCTTAAAATGTGCCGTCACAAGAGCAAAAGAAGAGCAAGTACTGTACTTCTTATAGTAGCTGTCTTCCATAACTATATATAACCTATGTAACTCAATAACCTGTTTTATTGGAGTGTATAATGAAATCAGTGTCACAGGGCCGAATTCATATTCCATGACAGCGTAAATTCGCCTGCAGTAGCTTGAGACATGGCATTTTGAGTCCAAACCTCAACACGCACCCATCACCCCACAACTATTTTATCTCCCATGCACCTTTTTGCAAGGATTTTTTTGTTTGTTTGGGGGGCTTTTTTTTTTGCTGATCAAAAGTAGTACTCAGGAACGGGCTTGCCAAATTAAGTATCTTTATACAGAGGTCTACGATCAGTTATTATACAGTTAACACACCTTCACCTCCAATGTATTTCATAGAAATTAATCATTTATGACTAGCTAATTATGTGGGGTGAGGTTCATGGCACCTGATAGTTGTACCTTTGCTGGGATGAGTAACACAAGAAAATCCTTCTTCTCTCCAGCCTGTGGCAGGGGGCTCGTGTACATACCCTCTGTCCTGACACCCTCTCAGGCCAGGAGAGAAGAACCAGCTCCCAGCTGACACCAGTTTTGGCCTTTTCGTCTGATTTTTTAACCAAACACTAAGCTGAATATACACCCACCAGCCTTACAGAGATAATAAACAGATTTCAGCTTCTAGCACTGCTGCATACAGAACCTGCTCTAGCTATTTATTCTGAAACAACCTTTTTCATTGTCTTTTTAGGGTGGTTTTCTGATTATTAAGCCCTAAACAAAACATGATATCAACACGAGTTGAACAGCTCAACCTTCTCACAGCCATGCAGTTGTCCCGCTGCCTTTGTGAAAGGGTTTGCTCTCATAATGTAACACATCAACGTCCAAAAAGAACAAATGATTTGCAAAGTACCTAAGCTCATGCTGCAATTTCTCCTGAATAGGGATGCAATGTGAAGCATTTGCTTGAATGTCTTCTTAGGCTCCATGCAACACAAATCCCCGAAACCCACAGTGGCTCTAACCCCAAACGTAGCCGGGCATGTCTAAGTAGATTGACATGGTCCTGATGGATGCCAAGGGCCCCATAGGCAAACCAACAAACCACAGTGGATTAAAATCACAACCCAGAAGCCCAGTCAGTACTATTTCGAAAAATAAATAAATAAATAAATAAATAAATTCTAAAGAATCTCACCATCATTTTCAGTTTAAAGCCACAGAGTAACCTTAAAGTTGAAGAAAGGCCGTGATGGCATTACGCGCTCTTATTACTCACGCTCTCATCGTTGTGACTTTCAACTACTTTGCTTTTGAGACCCTTCCTCCAGCTCAACTAGGTTTGCTTTATAAATAACGAGGAGTGCCATTTAATTGCATTAAATAAATGGCGGCATTAGGGATGTCTAGGGAAACTTACTGGAACAGACCCTCGACGTTTCACAAAAGAATTAAAAGGAAAGAGTTCCAAGACATTAGCATGATTGTGAGTTGGTTGCCTACCTGTTTGATAATGCTTTCAAGCAATTTTCCAAAAAGCTTTTTGGTGTAATTCGTGCAGGCTTTCAGGAGATTAAAGAAAATGTAGATGTAGGTTCCTTTTCAAAGGGAACAGAAATGGGATAAAACTAATTTATTAGTTGTCAAGGGCATAGCCTGGCCAAGCGAGACTTAAGACTTGAGGATTTTTCCAAGAGGTTTCGGGAAGAGGCACTGCGATTGCTGGAAGAGCAGGCAAGGATCTCCTGCCCGGTGCTGCTTTCAGATTGTGCCATTTACATATGCAAGGAGGTCAGGAGGGATGAAGAAAGTAAATGTATCACCTGATTAGGTATGCAAGTTGAAGACATTCGCAGGAGTTATTCAATGAATATTCAAGAAGGTCTTTGATTCCCAGAGGTTGAGTTGTACGCATGCAATTAATGAGTATGTAGCACAAGTCCGGTAACAAAACCTAAAACCCAGCATGTATGCACCATTACACAGAATCACAGAATCACAGAATCACAGAATCACAGAATGACAGAACTGTAGGGGTTGGAAGGGACCTCGAAAGATCATCGGGTCCAACCCCCCTGCCAAAGCCGGTTCCTCAGAGCAGGCTGCCCAGGTAGGCATCCAGACGGGCCTTGAATATCTCCAGAGAAGGAGACTCCACAACCTCTCTAGGCAACCTGTTCCAATGCTTCATCACCCTCACCGTGAAGAAGTTCTTTCGCATGTTGGTGTGGAACTTCCTGGGCTCTATCTTGCGGCCATTGCCCCTTGTCCTGTCCCCACAAACCACTGAGAAGAGGTTAGCTACATCCTCCTGTCTCAAACACCTCAGGTATTTATACACATTGATGAGATCCCCTCTCAGTCCTCTCTTCTCCAGGCTGAACAGCCCCAGGTCTCTCAGCCTTTCCTCACAGGGAAGATGCTCCAGGCCCCGTCTCATCTTTGTGGCCCTCTGCTGCACTCTTTCCAGGAGATCCCTGTCTTTCTTGTACCAGGGAGCCCAGAACTGGACACAGTACTCCTACATTTGTAACAATGTGAAAGCTGAATTTTTTGATGTTGTAAATGACCTTTACTGTTTGTTTTGTTTTTTTTTTTTTTCTTGTGGAAATAGTCAGAAAATAAGGGAAATGCACACAGGCAAGGAAGGAAAATAAATGACCTGATAGTAACATGCTCACTACTTACTGCGTGTGCATTTTTAACTGAAACAGATGAGTTTTACTCATTATTCTTCTTACTTTGTGCAACAGTTAATCAAGGACGATATCACACTGTGCTGCTTTAGCCATTTACCTGGAACACGATGCAGGGAGCTGCTATGATCACCACCTGCTTGCTTTGATTCACATTTTGCTTCTTATGAAGAACACCATTTAATTAGGATGTTGCAGCACAGACTTGCTCCACTGCAAGACCAAGCCGGCTTTCCAGGAAGAAAGCTGAGCTGAACTTTTGTTAATCAGTATATATTTACCCTAATAACTGTAAGGTGGGCCTTATGAGGTGAGTTACAAGACCTCTGGGTGATGATCTCATAGGAAGGGGGTGCTGGTGGAAGCCAGGTCAGCAGAAAAGCCAAGACGACCCTAGGAGAGGAAAGAGCCCTGAGCAGCTCCCGCTTGTCCTGCCTTCTTTCAGCTGTTTCATTCCCACCCTGCTATCAAAGAAAACTGTGAGCAGCTTTTTATATCTCCGCTAATTGCACATTCTAGGAAAACAAAACAATATAACGCTCATCATACATCATGTGCACATCGGTATGAATGGGGACGTGTTTGAAATCAGACGGCGCTGCTTCTCCTTCCCTCTCGCTGCGGGGTGACTCACCAGCATGGATTTGGGAGGATGTGAGAGTCCATTGACAAAGCAGCACCAGCTGCAGAAACTTTTTGTCTACAAATCCTGTAAAATTTGGGGGGGGAAAAAAATGAGAAATCCAGTGTTCGGACCGACAGTGAAGCAAAGGATGCTAAATCTTCCCGTACAAAAACAGTGTTGCTATTTGGTTTCCACTGTGCCACCCTAAATTTGGTGTTATTTTTATTTCTGGGGCTTGTCTGAATCTGTAAGGTGCATGCAGGGCATGTTATTCATGCTTTTCACCTCATCACAGGAGTGTATTTTGAAAAGCAGAAGGGAAAACACAAAAAAAGCTGAAATTCTCCATGTCTCCGGAGCACCCTTCCCAGCACTGGTCTTACCCTTTCACGACCTGGCAGCGGAGTCAAGAGAACTTTTTTGGGCAAATCTTACAAACCCACTGGACTATAAATAAATAGGAAAAACAGCCCAAAATATCCTCAAGCCTTGTGGTGATCACTCTTAAAATGAGAGCATACAGGTTTCAGATCTTCTCAGAACTGAAGCTGTTTCTTCCAAATCCCGAATGAAAGCCCTCACTCTTGGACTACTGGATTGGAGGGGAAAATTAACTCCTCTCCTCACCCTTTGTTTCCTTTATTTTTCTCATAAATGATGGAAATTAAACATTTGGGGTTGAATGAAATGATTTGTATTAAACGCAACCAGACTGGCTGGCAGGCAAACGGGGTGTTTGGGGAAGAATAAATATTAATTATTAGTCAAACCGAATGGAATTATTTTTATGTTTTCCGTTTGCCTGCCAAATGAAACATCGCTTCCGCAGCCCGGACTGAGGAGGCGGTAGGAGGAGCAGGCAGAACAGGGAGAGAAAAACGGGGACAAAATGGGGCCATAAAGGGCCCCAAGCCTGGATCCCAGACCCAAACCTCACGGGAGCCCTGGGAAAGCTGCAGAAGGCGTGCCAAAAGGCTGCAGGTTGGTCCTAATTAGGATGGTCCTAATTCCCCCAGGCAGCAGCAGGAGCATCCCGCAGTGCCCGGGGCATGCACGTGGCATAATCTGGGACCGACATCGGGACACCTGAGCCACAGCTGGAAGCAAAATGGGTTTGTTTGCCCAAATACAGCTATTTTTGGTTTCCTCGTGAAAATCACCGCAAAGGTTTCGCTTCACTGTGGGACGCTTCCCTTTCTGCCCACATCCTGGTGAATACACCTGAAGTATTGTTAAACGGAGAAAGACAATTTTTAACACGTGGTTTAACTTTTTTTAACCATGTAGTACTCTTTTCTTTAACAGAATCCTGACTATTTGTTCAAATTAAAAAAAAAAAAAAATGAACCTGCAAGGGAGAGGAAAAGGACACAAAGAAATGCTAATGAAAAGGGCCATTTAATGACCTGAGCTGCTTTGGGTTTATTTTAGCTCCATGCCATTCTTCTCTGCTGCTGAATTTTCACTTCATCTCATCCCCCAGCATCTCGGACTTGTTTAAACATTCCTGCTTTGTGTTTCTGCTCGTGCTGAGGCCGGACCTTCAGAACCCCCAGGTCCCTGCCTTCTGCTGCCCACATCCCGACACCCAGAGTGACCGGCACGTCCTTCAACCCCCTGTCAAGCCCGGAGCAGGCTTCGATTCCCGTCCTTGCTATAAACCCTGTGATTCTTCAAGGAGAATTCATCCGATGGGTTCGGCCCTGCCTTAGGAAAAGCCCCCAGGATCTCCCTGAAAGCATTAATTGCTTGCAAGGTCCTGCAACCTCCCCAGCTGCCCTTGCAGGGAAGCTTTGGAGAACCCAATCTACGACATCGTGCCTGACCTCTGGGCTTTTTTACATGGTGATTAAAAACATTAATTCACCCTCTGATTTGTGCAAAAAAAAAAGCCCAAAACATGAAAACGGGATAGGAAGCGCAGTGCCACGCGTGCAGGGGGTTATCTGCTGCTTTTGGCAGCCTGCGTGCTGCAACGTCGCTCTTCCCAGTGCTAACAATCATCTCCAGCAACCCCAACAAGTTAGTTATCTTATCACAGCAGCATCCTCTGCGAGATTAGCCAGGTGTCCTAGTGTCCTGATTTATCTCCTGAGCCTTGTTTCAGGTGTGACATGTGTCTCCCCAGAAAGGCAGGTGAATTCTGCTCAGCCAGACGAGACCTGTAATAAACACGAAGCCGGCTTTTATGGCACGCGCTACGTCTGCACACCTGTTTTAAATCAAATGTGGTTCCGATGTCTACTTGAGCTTCTGCAATAAAAGGGGTAATGGTTAAAAAAAATAAAAAGAGCAAAACACTTAAGAGTCAGGCAAACGTTTCCTGAAATTAATATGGTTCATACATAAGAGAAGCGTCGAGTTGCATTGCAAAGCAGAGACATTTCTTCTCGGAAAGAGCAGTCAGGCATTGGGACGGGTTGCCCAGGGAGGTGGTGGAGTCACCATCCCTGGGTTGTTCAAGGAAAGGTTGAACGTGGTGCTTGGGGACATGGTTTGGTGGGTGACACTGGTGGTAGGGGGACAGTTGGATGGATCTTGGAGGTCTTCTCCAACCTTAATGACTCTAGGATTCTACGCAGGAGGCTCGGCAGCTCTCTTTATCCATAGGATCAGGGTTTTAAAGGGCTCACTGCAGCCCTCCCATCTACAAAAGCCCCCCCAAGCACTCTCCCCCAGAAGCCAGGCAGAGCATGTTATTCCAAAAGCGAAGTGCCTGGCAGTGCTCATCAAATAAATAAATATTAAGTACCTTGTAAATAGCCCCTTGATGAGCAAGATGTGGCAAAACAGCCAAGAAAGGTTGAAAAAGCAAAAGGCTTGCAGACTCTCAAGGGAATTCTACATAAATAGAGATAAATAAACTATAAAGAAACCTCTCTATAAAGGGCTCTTTATTACAATGCATTAAACGAGCGCATATTTTCTACAACGGCTCGTACAGCATTGCTCATAAAAGCGTGGGCCACCATTTTGCTCGTAAAAGAACGCAACATTATGAATGTTTTATTAGGAACACTTGCCCAGATCGACACACGACAGAGCCTGCACGAGTTCCTTTTTCTTTCATTAAAAAAAATAAAAATAAAAATGAAGAAAAACTTGAAGACGAAGACGGGAACCCAAGGGGTGGTGCTGGGCTATTCCCACGGAGCTGAGATGAACGCGGAGCCCGAGAAGGGACAGCTGGTGGTAAGGGTGCCTCTTCTCGAAAAAGACATCCCCTGGGCTCAATAAGAAGCATGTGGCTGGGGAATTAGTTATTCCCCTAATTACTTTTTTCCTTGAAACTAGGGAAATATAGAAACACTACAAAAGGAACGAAGGCAGCAAAAAGTCCCAGTGGCAGCACAGCACTGAGAGAAATGGGGAAAGTTGGGACTTGGAAATGAGACCAAGTGCAAGTTTTATCACTGCTGTAGCCCGTACCAGGCTTGGGAGGAGACAATGGAGACAGCATCCCTGCCCAGCACTGCAGTGTCCTTTCATTGAGTAATGAAGGGAGTATGAAGTAATGGTTTTAAACTAAAAAATGGGAGGCTTCAGGGAGGCGTTGGGAAGAAATTCTTCCCTCTGAGGGCGCTGAGGCCCTGGCCCAGGCTTCCCAGAGGAGCTGGGGGTGCCCCAGACCTGGCAGAGCCCAAGGCCAGGCTGGACGGGGCTGGGGGCAGCCTCGGATTAGGGAACATGTCCCTGACCATGGCAGGGGGTTGGAATTAGGTAGGCGTTAAGGTCCCTTCCAACCCAAACCATTCTGTGATTCTGTGATTCCACGATTCATCTCCTCCAGCCACGTGGCAAATTTAGGGACCCGGGACTAGATGCTCCTTGAGAGCATCCTGAAAACACGAGAGGGGCAGGGATGTGACCCATGTGAGGACGGAGCTGCGGAGCCCCACGGTGGTGCTGCTGTGCTGGGGGAACCCCCTTGGCACAGGTGGGGGCCAGAGAAGGTGCAGCAACAAAATGGGGCAGAGCAGCCACGCGTGCGCTGGAGAACGGAGCGCTTGTCCCCGCAGAGCCAGTGTGGACGAGCGGACCATGACCAAAATGTAATTTATATGAAGATGTTTTGAATTTCTTCCAGCTACTACAAAGTCAGTAACGCAGAACAGCTCCTTGCTGTTTGTGCACAAAGGTTTCTGCAGAGCCTATGGTCTGATTATAATTACAGGACAGCATTTAAAATTAATCACCGCAATAGCCCACGTTCAGGTACACCGTGCAATGTAATTACATCCCTTGCTGTTCCTAGCACCTTCTCCTACCTGTAGTCTCTACGATTTCCATTCCAGCAACGTGCAGTTAAGAAAACGATATTTAGTGTAGGGTTTTAGTTTTGTTTTGTTTTGAACATGCCTTCAACTTCCAGAAGCCACACGTACGTGCCCTGGTGTGATATAGCTGAAGATGGTGGCCATGCAAAGCGAAGCATCTCCAACCAAAACTATGGGGAAAACCAATGGGAAGCCTCTTTGGACAGCAGGGAGCATCTCAGAGCATGTTGCAGTGGGGACATCGTTGATTCCCACGTCTCCTTCAGCTGCCGAACCATCCCAACGCAGAGCGAGCGATGGCGTTGACGGCAAAGACACAGTCCTGCTTCTTCACACGTGTTCTCCGCGGCGATTTGGAGTGAAGAGCATTTGCCTCAACACTTCTTTTAAAGATTAACAAGGAATATAAATAAATGGAAATAAAACATTAAAAAAAAAGTTTATATAAATACTCTTTTGCCCCACCTCAAGGACTGATGACCTATCTCATTGTAATCTTTAGGGAAACACGGTGGGTTTTGCAGCCGTCTGTGTCCTCCACTTTGAGATCAGTGCAATACCAAACAAAAAGGCACGATAAGTCCCAATAAATATGCAAATAACTTCAAAAGGAGATTAAAACCCTTCGTCCTGTTTATGTAACTAATGAGTTTGCGCACCGGCAACAAAAGGGCTTTCTTATTTGAACCGCTCCTTGAAGGTCATTTCTACCCGGCAATTTTTAAAGACCTCCAAACTTGTTATATAACAAAGACAGAGCTAAACAGACGGCCTTCGGCTGGTTTGAATTAGCTCGCTTGTATCAACTGCGTTTCATCAATACGCACTGCCATAGTAACTGCTTCCTCTGCTGGAATGCTAATTACTCCCCTCCGCTTCCAGGAACAAGAGCATTAGACCTACAAAAAGATTCCTTTCTCCTCCTCTCATTAACTAGTTTTACTTGCTCAGCACATTAATGCGGAGCTCAGAACGATTACAGAGGGGCAGCAAATGAGCTGCATAAATCTGCTTGCTGTACACAGCAGCCGCGGGGACTCGGGAGGACCGAGGCTGGAAGAAAACCCGGCGGTTCAGGGTTTGACCTTCTCGTCCTCAAAATAAGCTTGCCACCAGCATTGATTCTGGCACGTGGCAGGTCTCCTGTTCACCTGGAGGATTTAAGCGACCTTTTTCGGCTGATGCGATGTGTTGGATAGGCAGAGGAGCAAAGGCTTGTAGTTAGCAAGGAGGAACAGCGCCGGCATCAGCGGCACGATGTCTGCATGCACGTGGATGCTGTGGTCTGCGGAGACCTCCCTGTGAAACCTGTTGATTTTCAGAATAGTGAAATAAAAATGTCTCTAAAATTAAGGGAATAAAACCCATCCAATATTGTCAAATAAATGCAGCCTGCCCTGTTTGCCAGCACCATGAGGAGTCATGACACCCACCAAACATCTCCATCAAGGAGAATGCCAAGTCCTGCAGCTCGGCGAGGGTGCTTAGGGAAATTCAGGGCGACGTGCCCTGCTTGGTGAGGCTGCCCTGCTCTCTGTTTTCTTTGGAGAGCCACTTTGAAGGGATCTGCCAGGAGCTGGAGCCTCCGTGTTCCCTAGGATCACTGAGTACATGCATGACGAAGAAGAGCCACGCGGTGCTTTGCGGCAGAAGGCATCCGGTCTGTCCAACAACCGAAGGACACCTTTGTAAATGTCGTAAGGGGAGCAGCTCACGTTCACATGGGCCAAGCTGGAGGCTGCCCCATGACCCTACTCCTCTTTTGGGGGAAGCAAAAGGGGCTTCTCCATGGCCAAAGCCCCAGGTGGGCTCCGTGTGCCTCAAGAACACACCCGCACAGACCCCCCCTGTGCTGCCTCGAGCGGTAAATTAACCAAGGGAGCCCCGCGGAGCTGTTGGGATGATTTAACCACGGGTTGATGCAGGAGCTGGAAGGCACACAAGTGGACGACTTGCTGGATAATCAATAGCTGCGTGCTTGCTGAGTCAGTGCCTGGCAGCGTTTGATACCGAGCTCGTGGCAGATGCCTCCTGAATTCCCCTTCGCTTGCTTCACGCCACTCTCAAGCGCTCCCTCTGCTCGTTTGGAGCAGACTACAATGCTGAATGCTTCTTTCACATGAAGGCCACGTCCCTTCCTGCTCTAGCACAGAAAATAGAAGCTACGTACGCCACCCACACAGCGTACGCAGGCCAACAACCACTTGTGTGCGAAGCCACACGTCCCCGAAATTGCCTGGATGGCAGCTGAGCCGATGAGGTAGAGCTGAAAAGCTCCGTTTGTAGGCGTGCCATCTATTTCCCCGGCGTCCCAGGGTTGTGTGAGCTGCCCTTGTTTATCTCAGCAAAATGTAGGGGCAACAAACTCAGCAAGGACCACCTTGTATCTCCCCCCTGCAAGGAAAAAAAATCCCCTAAAAAATAAAGTGAAGACTTTGCCCTCCCATTCTGTGTTTACTGAGGCTCTTCAGCGAGCTCTGGGAGATTTTGTCTCAAATTCAGTCAACATCAAGGATGGGAAATGTCTCCTAGAGATGGAAAATGTGACCTGTTTTAATTCTGTAAATTACCAAAAAACAGCAAGTGAGAAAACCAAGTTGGCGATCTTTTATTTAAGCTGAGGTTTAATCTCTTTAGAACCAAGCGAGAAACAAAACAAGAAAAGAGGAGGAAGCAGACAGCCTCCATAAAGGCTGAGGTTGAAGATGACCACAGGTTTACCAGCTCTGATGAAGCACGTTGGGTTTTCCATGGGAATCCAGAAAGAAGAGGGAAATTTAAGGCTCTGGGCTCGAGACCCACTTCAATACTCGATATATCTTCAGAGCTGAGGGCAATAAAACGCCCCTGCACAGACAGGACCTAAAACCATCACTGCAAGCGCCAAGCCAGGCCAGTGATGCGAGTAGCGAAAGAAGAAGCCACAGACAGATGAGAAATCCTCCAGTTAGCACAAAGTTACTGTAATAAATACCAGCAATATTTTCGAGGGGCACGAATGACGTAATACTTTCATAAGTTATTGTTCTACATTTTTGCTCGCTCCTTGATCTCAAGACTTCAAAGACTTGTTTATTACGGTAAAATAAAATTATTTCAGAGCGGATTCCTGCCTGGGATGACTGCTTTGGTATCCAAGGAAAAAAATCTCCCCAGCTGCCTGGAGCTGTTTGCCATCCTTGTTTACTGACAGATGAAGCTCGCGCACATCACACTGTGTGGTTTCCAAGAAATATTGGGAATAGCTGCCGAGAGTTTGTGTTTCTCCAAAATCTTCGCAAGCTGATTCTCCAGACAAGCTTTTCGTGGCTGGCATGTAAGCAGACGGAGCAAACCTTCCTGCGATGAAAGGATTTTGCACAGCTCTCTTCACCCTATAAGTCTTTGCTGATCGCACGACCGTACTGTCATAAAGGGGAAATGGAGGAGGACCCCTCTGCATCCCAGGCAGCCTGAATCCAAACTCCTGGCCCTGTTTTTGGCATGAGGGAGCCCAGGTCCTGGTGACTGCAGCCCTGATTCAGGCCAGGCACAAGCCTGGATTTGCCAAGACCAGGCTCTTCCAGCTGCAGGTCGAGGTCTTCTGCCATCTTTAGGATAGCCTACGATGACAAAAGCCTCCGGTACTGAAAAGTCTGCTCCCCTGTATTACTAAGAAAACTGAACAGACTTAATTTGTTCCTGCACTGATTTAAATAAGATGAATTCCAGCAGGGAAATCTGAAGAGCCCTGTCTTCCCCCTCCCTGCTAAAATAACACATTACCACACGCCTTTTCCACACCTGCTAAGCGAGAGAGGAAGGAAACTGGATTTTTCTGAGCCTGGAGATTTCTTAGAGCGATTCACCGGAGCTGCTGGTCCCAAACATAGCAAGCACACGCATCACCATGTGCTCCACTAACCACCACGTCACGAGAAGTGATCCAGTGGTCACAAAAATGCAAAAAAACCCACCGAAACAATGCAACAGAAAATAAAAAACCCAAGCAATAAAATCTATTTAATACAAACACCAGTAGCTGTGTTATTAATAACTCGTATAAATTATATTAGGCATATACTTTAGAGCTAGTGGAAGCAGCCATTACAGGAACAAGTGTTAGGAAATGCTAAATACCCTCTTAAAAACACAAGAAAAAGGCCAAGAAATTATTTGGAGAACAGCACGTGCACAGAACTCGGTGGGAACATCTCAAGAGATAGTCACGCACCTTAGAGCACACGTAGTTCTCCGTGAGTAATACCCGTGTAGTTACGTAATGTCCTCTACAAGCGGTAGAACAATTTACCAAAGGGCTTTATAGCTCATTATTTCCCTCGTTAAAGACCTCGATGGCCAGGTTTCACTGGCACCATGTGCCATACGCTGTCCGGGCTGCACAAATGGATGCTAAATCCTACAGCTCGCAGCCGCGGCAAAGCAGAAGTAAAAACTTAACCTTCCCAGGTAATGCTGCTGCCTATGTAATGGCACAATAAAAGATGAGACCGAGTTATGGGGCAAAAATTTAATTTTTTTGAGTCTTTATGCAAAGTCAGACCACACCAGAAGGCAAAAAGACTCTGATCCTGCGAATAAGACTCATTAAAAACTCTTCTGACTGCTCTTATCTGCTGTACAAAGACTCAGAATGGCCTTACACAGCAAGAGGATTTAATTATCTCGGAGAGGGAAAGACTTTAGATGACTAAAAAAGAACATTTTGGAACTGACGATAAGCTCCCGAGCTAAACAAGGCTAAAATCATTGATCGAAATACTACCTGCATCTCCACAGCATCTCTTGAAACAAAGAGTCTTACGGCAAGAAGCGGGAACACCGACCTCCACCAGCACTCCAGGGGGGGGCGAACGTGAAAGAGATGCCCACAGACCCATCTTGTCCTCCTTGTGCGACCTTTGTGGAAGGAATGTGATGGTCGGATGATCTGCATCTTCACAGCATAGATGGGAAATAGGTAGGAAATTCCCTCACATGGGATTTTTTTTTTTCTGAAATTTTAGCAAAAAGCAGCTAGCCCTAAATACATCCATGATAATCCATGGTGTCACCTCTTTAGCACAGCTCAAACAGGGACACCATCTCCATCTCACTGTTTTCGATTTTGGAGCAGCCGTGCTCACATCCACTGAAGAGGAATAAAGGGAAAAAGCCTCATCGATAGAAATCCTGCACGCCATGCCACGAATTTCAGCCACACAGCGAAGGAAGCACCGAGGATGGCTTCAGAAGTTCCTGAGACAGCTAGGGCTTGCCCCAGCAGAAAGGGGCAGACAGGCCACTGCTGGCTGTGGCTATTAGTTTTTATTTAATTCCTATTTCCAACTGACGAGGGGGAGATTCCCATGATTACATTAATTAGCTAGATAAGAATAAGATAAAAGCACAAAAAAAAGGAAAACTTACAAGGTGAATTAAGCACTAATATTCCATGGTATGCTAGTAATTTTTTAGTTGATCAAGCAAACATTAGTCCAGTAAAACTTCCTTTGTAAACTGGACATGGACATACAGAAAATTTGATTTCAGTGTGAACCCCTCTGCACCAGGTAGGTTTTTGTAACGTCAAAACCCAAGCGTAATTCTACATTTTGTGCTGTTTTTTTTTTCTTCCCTTGTAGATGTTTTTCTCAGCATCCTCTGCAAAACCTTAAGTTTTCAGACAGAACTTGCTGCAACAATTAGGGCCATAGGCAAAGAAGAATATAACGTTTGCTGGTGCAACAGCAAATGTAAATGTTAAAAGTCACACGAGGGGAGGTAACAGAAAGGAGGGCACGTACTAGACCAACACAACGGAAAGCGTAGGGCACGGCCCGTCCCTGCGAGGGCTGAAGGAGGGACGGGCAACGCCGGGGGTCTCCGTTGCTGACTTCCAGACTTCTGCGAGGCTCATTAACAGCTCCAGGCACAAAGCATCAAACGCCTCAAGTAAAAGTTGGTCTCCATGGGAATGGAGGACAAACTAAAAATAACTGTAAAGACGGCATTTTAACAATTTTGCAAGAGATTGTCATGGCAATGAAAAGAGTTGTAACCTGTTGTCATGATAACCAAAGTTTTAAATTAATGGGAAAGCATTCTGCTTCCACTTCATCTTTATTCAGCATGGGTCTAACGTCCACAATGGGAGAATTACACATTGCTGCCTTGAAGGACCGAGACAGCTGGGGAGAGAGACAAGGGAGGGATAAAGCACTGTCTGGTGAAATAAAAGATATTAAAGAACTCCACAGCCAAACCAAAGCACTGTTAGGACAGAACAGAAACTGGAGATGAAAACACACGGGGAGGTGTGTTGGGGCTTTTGGAGGGAGATGTTCCCCTCTGCCCTTCAACGTGGAGATAACATGGTATTTTAGGCAGGAAGCTGGCAAGAAATCAACTTAAGGAGAAGTCACTAATGATAATTTAGGCAGGGAACAGAGAAGCCCCTTGGGCCAAGCTCTCCGGCTGAAGCACTGCTAATGCTCAGGGAAGCAGCAACACGAACAAGTTACTGTTTTAATGGAGGAAAATGAAAGGGACCAAGACAGTTAGACCATGTTATCGCCAGCTCTACCCGGAGTACTTGCACTTTGCAAGACACTGGTGTTGGGATCTACTGGGAGCACTGTGGATCCCCGTGCCCTTGGGCTCCCCTCCCTGTGGTGGGAGCCAGCAAGCGACATCCTTTGCACATGCTGGTCCCCAGCCAGCACCCTGTCTGCTGCTTTTCACTACTGTATTATTTATTTGCACCGTTTTCGGTGCATTTTGAAACACTGAAGACTCTGTCTCATCTAGGGATGCTGCCGACCACTAGCTCAGGAGTAGCACAGCGAGAGTCCGGCTGCTGCTTTCAACGGGAACCGAAAAGCAGGCGTGCCTGGTGGAGTGGGCATCACCCTGCCTGTACGAACAAATCCCCATTCTTAGCACACAAAAGGTTGGTGTTCCTAGTGCCGCAGTGTCCAGCTCCCAGCATGTGCTCCTAGCACAGCTGGCACAGATTTGTTGAAGGAATGGCAGAAGCGTGGTTGAGAGAAAAGCACGTGCTGATGGCAGCTGTATTAGTGTCCTGCAACAATTAGCAAGTCTTTAAGACCACAGCACATTAAAAATCAGTGTTCAGTTTCTCAAGGCACCTCAATTAGGGAAGAAAAAAGTCCTACAGCTGTAGAACACCCAGATAGAGAGAAAAAAGGGCATCACGTCAGTCAGCAACGTTGCCTAATGACTCACAAAGGGCAAGGCAGGATCAAAAGGAGAAAGTTCCCAATGGCCACCAGCTCCCCTAGGGCACAGTGACACAGCCAAACCGTCTGCCTTTGCCAGCCAAGGGGACACAGGAGCCTTGACAAGGAGTTGATGGCCACATCTTTCGCTCTCCATCCAGCATGCAGGCGATCCTGGCAGACTCTGTGAATATATTCACCTTGAGGGTGTGAGCATGACAGAACAAGCAAGATGAGAGGTCCCTGCCCCAGGCTCAAAGCAAGCCATGTCCTATTGAAAGACTATGTGGCCATTATTGTGTCCTCACCTACGAAAAATTATACCATCCACCCCAAAATTGCTATGGGAGTTAACTTCACTGCTTCCTTAACTATTTTCATAGAATCCCATAAAGACTAGGGTTGGAAGGGGCCCTAAAGCCCATCCAGCCTGGCCTTGGACACTGCCAGGGCTGGGGCACCCCCAGCTCCTCTGGGCAGCCTGGGCCAGGGCCTCAGCGCCCTCAGAGGGAAGAATTTCTTCCCAATGCTTCCCCAAAGCCTCCCCCCTGCCAGGCTCCAGCCGGTGCCCCTCGTCCTGTCCCCCCAGCCCTGACAAAGAGTCCCTCCCCAGCTTTCCTGCCCCCCTGCAGGCCCTGGCAGGCCGCTGGCAGCTCTCCCCGGGGCCTTCTCTTCCCCAGGCCCAACACCCCCAGCTCTCTCAAAGTTTATGAGGAAATAAAAGCCTTTCTGACAATGGAATGCCTGAACAGAACACAACTCTTTACCCACACCTATCACCTGCAATAGGAAATGATCTTCCCCTCAGAAAATAGTTACTAATTTGAAATACAGAAAAACCAGAGGTAAACAGAAGCTCAGATGCATACACACTCCTATCTTCCTGAATGCAACAGCTCGTTGCCAGGCTGCTGAAATTAGTTTTTTCCCCTATCTGATCTCATTCATGGTTATTATGTGCTTTACAACTCCTGGGAATGCCACCACAACCAACAACTCCTCCCTAGAGATGGATGCTCTTCTCTGCAATGCACTGGGTTTCTAATTACGAGAGACGCTAACTTCATTTTTGAGCGTAAACAGATGGCAATAAATCAACTGTAAGGCTGAAATTGCCCTTGTTTACTTACTAAAAGAACTTAATTCACTATGAGATACAAAGGTCTTCAACTGTCATCACCCCAGGGTTTCGTTCTCACACTTCCCTCTCTAACCTTCGTGTCCAGTATCTCTTGCCCACATCACATCTCAAGTCCTGCAAGAGCTCCTCTTTTCATCCTGACTTCCCTGTTATTTGAGGTACTTTTCTCCTTCTTCACAACAAGATTCAAACTTAGGTCTTTCTTAAGGCACCTCTCCAACAGCACATAAAAGAGGAAAGAAATGCAGTGACTTGTAATGCACAACTCAGCACGCCTTGACCTGCGGGGACAGTGTAAGCAGCAGCCCAATTTGGCTCTCAGCTGAACAAAGATGTATTGGATACTGTAAGCTCAGTGAAGAAAAACCATGTTTTCCAAAGAACTGAAAACCTACAGCAGGTAAATACCTGCCGGCCGTGGTCGCGAGAGCTGGGCCCCGGGCAGCAGAGATGCATAGGGCTGCTCCAGCAGTGTGAACCCCAAATCCACAGCCAGAACAAGGACCAGGGGACAGCCTCCTACATTTGCCACGATGCTGCATTCCCGACAGTTCATTAGCCGGAGCCCAGCCTGTCCTAAAAGTGGCGTTTTTTTCCACTTGGGAATTACAGCTCTGTCTCAGCCCCCCGCGCTGTGGCTGCGGGGATTTAAGGAGCTTTACAATGAGACTGTTGACAAACACATTTACCGTGACAAGATCTGGAGATGGCTAACACACAGCCTTCATTCCTGCAAGAAGCAAGCACTTCTCTGTATCAGCAGAAATCTGGGGGCCAGTGTGGGCGAGGGGAAGGGAAAGAAAAAAGACCCTAACACTAAAGAGTCTTTCAGGACTCGTTTATTTGAACAGTGCCAAGCAAGCTCTCTGATGCAATATTTTCTTCCTGCACTCTGAGCCAGGGCTTTGGGATCTAATAAATCATCTCTGGCCGCAGAGACATTAAAATTCTAGCCCAGTACTGCATTAGATGAAATGAGGCTGAATGCCAGCAAGCGTGTAGAGAGGGAAAGGCAGGCACACGCACTTTAAAGTAAGTGTAAGAATGTCTTTGCATATAAGCAACTCCTCATTTCAGTTTCAGTTGGGGCTAAACAGAACACAAACAAAATAGCAAAACAGATTAACAAGGCAGAGTTAGACCACGCCACTTTGGGAGAGCTGATCCACATGGAACTAAAACTATGAGGTTTGGTACAAAGCACAGTAGAAAAATAGACACGGTAATTTACAGATCTGGTACAAACTGGGGAACTATTTCTGAAGCTTATAAAAGTCTTTTATGACCCCATACCAGATCACATTTCTGTATATAAAGACAGACCCCTGCGCTGTGCCGCATTGACGGCGCATGGTGTAAAAAATAATTGTGCACCAGGAGAGGAGAAAAATTCAATATTTAATCTACAGACACGTTTCCAGAAGTCAAGCAACAAAAAATTTAATTTATTACTTTCAGACTACAAAAATACAACAACAAATATCTAACCACTTATTTGCTGTGCCAGGCAAAAAAAAGAAAACGGAGGCGGAGAGAGCGAAAGGCAGCAAATATTAAGTGTTTTGGGCTGATCGTAAGGCAGCACTGAAGTTTATTTTCAGTCATTTAATTGAAGCACCTGAGGATTTAAGAGGTATTGAATGTGTGCTGTGCAAGTATGCATCGAGAAAAACAAGAAAGGATATGAATTCAAAATGGAAATGGCACAAAAAAATTATGCAAAAAAAAAAAAGGCATATATTTCAGACTCTGTGAGAGTTTAACTTACAATGGAGAGATTCCAAGCAGGCGTGTGGTTTCAGGGCTAGCAGACATTTTGTTTTATTACCAATTCCCATCTCAAATTCACACCATTACCAGGTCCTGTGTTATTCTCAGCTGGTCAAACTGGACAACCAGAGCTAGTTCAAAGGGAAGGGCAATAGCTATGGGGGTTTGGGAAGCATCGAGGCCGAGAGGGTTTTAAGATCTGATGTGTGGCAAATCAAACGTGACTTTGTGATATGAACTAGTGGCATGAAGACCCACAGTGCTGCAGATACAGCACCGGGTTGGACAGTGGGACCTCTGATGGCATCTACAGGCTCCCTGTTGGGCATCAGTGAAGGAAATGGCGCTTCTCCGACAGCATGAGTCTTGGAAAGAGCCTCACACGCCACGTTTTGGTTTGGGCACTTTAGTTACTTGAAAGGCACGGAAAAAACTTCTGGAAGAGAATAATAATTTTCATCGAGAGAACAGGCAGATCGATGTGGCAAAAAAATAAATGGATGAAACATAAACATTAGCAATGAAAAAGAAAGAGCCAACTGGCTATATTGAAGTAACGTGTAGGAAGAGACATTTTAAATGGGCTAAAACACAGAACCATGACTGCACAAAGAACGACAAAGCGCAGATTGCTTACAAACACACTGCAGACAAAGAAAGCCAACAAAAATTAATTTCATTCTATGATACACAGAGACTAAGAAATCACAAAGGGAAAAAAAATTACCTTCACCAATTTTAATACTCGACACACGTTTTAAAAGCCCAAATCGTCAGTGAGAATTTCTCTACATGCTACGTAAGACGGAGCTTTAGCAGAGCTCATGCTTCAAAATAAAGCTTATTTCTTCCCCAAGTGAGTGAAGAGCTTCCGATTATATGCCAATAGTCTACAGCAGTGGCCAACACAAAAAATCCTCTGTTCGCCTCCTATGTCCTTTAAATGAAGAGGCACTTTCTCCTTCAAAACACACTTCCAAGGCCACCTCTTCCTGCCGCCTCTAGTCTTTTTTCTTCTCTGCCTCATACGTGTCTGCTTCAGCCCTAATCATTTAAGCTTTTTATTTCTTTTTCACTACGAGGAAAAAACAAAATCAATATTGTAGCCAAGCAGTGCAGCACAGCACAAAACCGCTCCCTGCGCTAAGCGAGCCCACCGGATTAAAAGGCACACAATGGGCTCATTCAGGAACGCATAACCTGAGTTGTGTTTGCTTTTAAGTTCTGAGACCATTCCCGTTATTTACAACATAGGGAAACTCAAAAGCACGTAAAGCCTTACGCAAACAGTCGCAACACCGAGCGCGGGGCGAAGGATGCTCCCCAAAGTTCTGCGGGGCTTCTGGGAGGTTGATGGTGCTGGACCGAGCTCCAAGGGAGCTGAGCTTACAAGTGCCTGCAACGATCCGTCCCAGTCCCCATTTCCATGTTCCGAAATGGAGTTTTGCTGTGATCGGTTGGTGCCCACTCGCCTTTTCTATCACTATAAGAAGGAAGCCTTTTGTCCTGGCGCACGGGGACACGACTGCCCATTGCCTGGCACTGGTGCCATCTGTGTTAGGACCACCACCAACATGTGCCTAAAATACAGCCATCAGCACGCTCACAAATACCCCAAATATCACCAACAGCTCCCCGCTTCATCCACCTTCGCTCCCCCAAAGAGGGAAACCTGTGCCTCATTCCCTGAGGGGGCCTACGCTTGCCGTGACTTCAAGAAACTCCTCGATTTAATTTATTACTACAAATTAGCCACCGGTGATCTGCTAAGCAGAGCTGAAACTCCATCACCTTCCAGCACTGCGAAATTCAGCAAGTCGCTTGGTAGTGTTGCTGTACAAAAACTATGCATTTAAACATAAAAATAACAAGAGCCTACACAAGTCAGAGCTCATTCCTCTCCCAGTCAAGTACGATTTGCCTGTCTGCTCTATACACACCAATTAATAAACATGAAGAAACGCCAGAGGAAAAATATTCACTGTACCCACTTCATACATTTTTAATCACCCTGAAATCAATTCAACACCCTGAACACAGTTTAAAATTCCTGTTTTACAGAACCAGTAAGCAGTGGATCACCTAATTAAATCCAGAGATGGCTTTTCCCAATCAACGGAAGCGGTGGGCATGCATGCAGAAGCCCAAGCAAGGAGGGGAACGCCGCATCCCTGCCTCCTTCAGCATCACGGCCATTTGTCTCGTGCTCCTTGAAACTCCCTGCAAACGTGCTGAGCAACACCAAAAGAAAGGAAGAAGTCTCGTTTATCCTCTTTGCACACAGCAGTTCTGAAAGAACTCGGTTTTCTTGGCCGAAGAACTAATCTGTTATCAAAGGCGCAGCCTTGCCAGAGAACAATACAGCAAATTTTTAATTTTAAGTTATTAAGAAAGGCTGAAATCAAGCCTAGAATTATCTTTGTCTCACAAAGAGTATGCAAAGGAGGATTAAAGGCCGACTAGAAATCCTATCAGAACATCCTTCCGCCTTTGACAAAATCAGAGGCTACTGGCTTTCAACATACATGTAAATTAAATGAGGAGCAAAGCTGACAGTGTAAATCGGGTCAGCTCTCCTACAGCAGCAATGCTCAAAGTTCAATGACCAACACAAAATACATGAATTAAGAAGAAAAACTAAAAAAAAACACATGGAAGAGCCTCAAAACGTCCCGTCCTGCCAACAAAACCAATGGCTGGAAGATGTCGATTCCCTCTGCTGGTCATTATGTCACAACAAACGTTGTGGTCTCACCTTGGGAAAAGGGACAAAACCGTGTCCTTGCCCATGGCAGGGGTTGGAATGAGATGGGCTTTGAGGTCCCTTCCAACCCAAATTCAGTGCTTTTACGAAAATTCACACTCTACAAAGGCTGTGTGGGCATGTTGCTGTTCTCCGCATTTCTAGCTCCTCGTCTCCCAGACCTTTACAGAGAAAAATAAATTTTCATTTGGGGCTGGAGTGTTTTATTTCTGTCTTCTCATGACAGCTAAACCCTCATTTATGGAAAGGGATTTCTGTTCAAACAGAATTAGGCTCTGCTGTCTGCACGATTTTGGCTTCAAGACCTGTGCTGCGTGCCAGCATGGTTCACAACTCCAAGAGCATCGGTTCGCACAACTCCTTAACCCTCTTGGGGATCCCCCTGAAAGACCTCCAAGAATTCAGACAACTAAGAAAAATATCAAACTGATGCCTTTCCACCAACACAAAAACTAGCAATTAGTATACTGACTCACAGAGTTGTTTGCCTACCAGCCGTGCCCGTTCTCTATCACAAAATCTTACAGCAATAACCACAAGCGTGCATTACACTGTAAATCTAAATTATGTTACTGTCATATGTTTCCTTTAGCACTCTCAAAAAATCTCACAGAGTCACCTGAAGAAGCAGGAAAATCAATTAACTGGGGAAGGAAAAGAACCCAGCCCTTGCAGACAGCACAAAAAAAGGTGACAGTGACACGGGGAGGCACGACAAACAAATGACAAAGTGCTTAGGACGTGTCCTTAACTCACCAGAAATAAGACTATTTTATTCTTTAAGCTGAAGAAGCAGCAATCCTTACTTCAGGAAGAACATCTAAGAAGCATACTGGGTCTTGCAGCAAGACTACAGATGAACTGCAAATGCGATTTTTGGTGAATCCTGTGCAGGATAAAACTTGCTGAGCAGCTACCCGGGAATATTTATTTCACATTAGTGGCTCACAAGAAGTGCCTCTGGGCAGTCTAGGCTAATCCACTTTGGAAACACAACTGAACAGAACCCGGTTGCACAAAGGCTTTTATTAAAAGGTGTCAGGTTCCTCCCGGTGAAGCGAAGCCTGCTCTCCATAACCATGCAGGTCTTTGCCAGCTGGGGGAGAGAAGAAAAAGCCTCTGCATGGCATGAAAAGTTGCAGGGATGGAGCAAGGCGAGCAGCAGCAGGACCAGAAGAGAGCTTGCCTGATCTTCCCTGAAAAGCTAGAGAAAAAAAAGCTAGGGTGTTACCTTCCTGCCCTCTCCAAGGGAAAAATAAGGGGAAGAATGAGCTCCTTGTAGACCTGGCAGTGCAGAGCAAGGCTCTCCAAGAAAGGTAGTGGAGATTCACTAACCTAGAAGGAAGTGGAGATTCAGTAACCAGCTTCACATCTCCAGGCTCTTGGCCTTTCTTATCAGTTATTATTTAGCAATGACTGCAATGAATGCAGGGTCAGTCTACCCCACGTTCCTGAAGAATCTTATCAGCATCTTAATCAGCTTGTGAGAGTGAAAACAAGAATGGTCTGAGCTCATACAAGCACTTTGAGAGTTTCATGCTTCAAGTCAAACAAGCTACAGGAGAGACCAATTCTTCGTCCCTGATGCCACACCGGCAAGCTCATCTGTTTGCTGCAGGACTGGTGCGCGCCGAGAACACGCACCTTGCCCAAAGTTGACTTAACTTGTGTTTTGAGTGGTGGTGGCATGGCTCCTCTGAACATCTAACATCTGTGACCCCGGATTCTGGGGAGGATTGAGAATATAGCGTTAACAGCTGCTGGAGACTCTTCTGCACTGAAAGGGATCCCATCACCAGCACTTAGGCTCACGGTCTCCTTGCAGTTAACGACGCGGCACAGGGCTGCAAGAGAAGGCTGCTGGACTGATGTGCATTTTAAGGGGGTAACGGGCTCATGACCCTTTGCAAAATACTCAGAGTTAACAGCAGGCAAATGTGTCGAAGAAAAAACAGGCATTTCAACAGCTCACGTTTGGGATAAGCAAAGTGGATTCTACATAAATAAAAAAGCAAATGACAGTCCTTAAACACATTTTAGAGTTAACCTCAATTAAAACGACAGCTTACATTAAGATCCGAGTTAATTACAGACTACTTTAATTAAACAGCAGACGATACTCAAACACCGTTTGCTGCTGATGCTCCGAAGTGAGCTGAACCTGAGGAGGGGAAGCGGCAACAAGCACCGGCGACGAGCACCTGGGAAGCAGGAGCAGGCGGGCAGACACAGCCCCGTCCTCAGGGAGAATATCCAGCCCGTGTCCCCTGGGACCAGCTCCATAACCAGCTGGAAAATGCACCAGGCTTATTCGCCTCTTTCAGCTGAGGAAAGGCAAACAAAAAAAACAACAAGGAGGCTGCAATGCAATAGATCTGTGGCTCTTAAGGACCCAGAAAATTAGATTTACTAACTACAGAAGAAACTAATAGATTTATTTCTTTAATAAGAAAGATTTCTTTAATAAATCTCCTAGTTCAAATATGGGATGTTTCGATAAACATTTCTCACATGAATTTAACACTTCTGACTGTTTCACCTAACAGTTCTACTTCAAAACTTTGGTTTTCTCCTTTTTTTTTGTATTTAATTATAATTTCTAGTTTTAAAAAATATATCTAATTCACTTGATTAACCATTTAGGAAATAAGCTATCCTTCTCATTTTCTTTAGGGAAGGGCTGAAAGGAAAAATTAAGAAAGTAACTAAGTGTACGTACACCAAGTACTTGAGCATGTGCCAAGGATTTCCCATTCTCCCCAACAAACAGCCAATCTGGTACCAAAGTTGTGCTTATCTCAAAATGGACATCTCTCACAAGCATGGAAAATACCAAAGAAGTGAGAAGGAAAAGAAAAACAGATTAAAACTGATAATCTAAACCAAAAGCAATCTATTTGTTATAAAACAATCGCATTTAGCACTTAAAAGCGACAAGAGAGTAGAATTCAAGGTGCCGTTACCCCAATTACCAGCCTTGGGTTTTTTTCAGCCTACATCCCACCTGAGTAATAGTCCACAAGATTAGAAATTAATGGTTTATGCACGAACTTTCAGGACAAACACACACAAAAAAAAGTAATACATGTGCTGTACTGGGTTTTGGGTAAAAAGTTGAACTCTAAAGCAAACCAAGAACATAGCTTAGGGCTATCAACCTTTACCTCAACTTTATTACACTTCAGTAGTTTTCTTGATTTCCATTTCTTGCCCAATGTAAAGCTTAGCATTACCTTTTTTCCAGTGCCCTCTACTATTCCAAAAAGATTTTTTCAACTCTTTTTTCACTCTTACATAAATTATATAAATTATGCATCGTATCCCAAATCGTATCTCAGATAAAAATCCCAGGACAGACACCACAAGCTCTGTCTCGGGGAAGAATCATAAAGGTTGGAGAAGACCTCTGGAGCTCGCTTCCCCGCTATTTCCAATGGAGAGGCACCCAAGGAGCTCTGCCACTCGACTGTTGGCCACAAAGGCACCATCCCAGGCACTCATTAAATCCTGAAGCCATAATGAGCTCTCGGGGCATGGAAAGGCTTTGTGCACAGGCCGGGAGGCAACGTCCCTTCCAGATCTACCACCTCACATGCCTCAGCTATTATTTTCAAGCAATTTGAGAAGGAAGTACCTACCAACTCCTTAACTTCATGTTTCTCCTGTGAAAAGTCGATTTGGTTTGTCTGTGTGAGTTTCAATGTCCTCCAGAATTGCTTGTGGCTACATAATAGACCGCTACATGGATGAACAATGCAAGGTAAAGCATTGAAAACGAAGTCTCAAGACAGAAAGCAAGCAGTAGATAGGCAGAACCTGGCACTTCTAACACAACAGTCACGGTAGCCTTCTGTTAGCAGTCGTTGGGAATGCCCTCCACAGTTGCCTGTCTTTGAAATTTAAAGGAAATAATTTTATTTTTTCCCCCTTTTTCACAATATAATTTAGTTTTCCCACTAAATATCCAAGCAAATTCATTTTAAAAGAGGTTCTGGAATACTGTTTGCCTAGCAAAGAAAACATCCCTCCGTTTACACGTTCTTTAGCCTATTATCCATTCTGGGCCTCTTCGTAAGAACAGGGCCCACTGACCCTTCGCACTTGTGCAACGGAAAAGCCAGGCACCAACACAACCCAGTTACTGCTTCGGTGCAGCCATGCCAATCTCCCCACTTTTGAGCTCCCACTGCCATTACCAAGGACCTTGCTACATTTTCTCAAGTCTCATCTGCCTCCAATTTTTTCCCCAAGGTCATCCCTCACATTGGGTACTGCCACCTCCTCTGTCACCATGACCCTCCGGTCCTCCCTCCTGTGCCACCGACCAGAGCTGGCACAACCTGCTCAAGGTGGACAATGGCTTCAAATATTGAAATACACAATATAATCTTCACGCTGCTTAACCAGCAGGTTATTTTAGAAGATAATTTCCTACTAATGTCGCCATTTGATTTATTCAGAATGCAGCCATGTAGAATCGGTTCATTTAAAATAGAAACCGCTCTCTAAATTTATCCCTCCAGAAAGGTCAATGTACAAACTGTACACAGCCTGCACCTCAGTATTTCAGTAAAATTGCCTTATCCAGTGCCAAGAAGGCAGCTTCTAAAACATCCAACTGTTGGAAGGCAGATAGAGAAAATCTACGCTGAAAAGATATTAGCGTGGAGTTTTGAACACGTGCAAAGAAAGTAAAGTGGGGGAGAAGTAGCCTCTTGTCAAAACCATCCATGCTCTGGAAAGCACAAGATTGCTGCTCTTTCCAGTGCAGGAAAATAACTGTGCACTTAGGAGCTCATTCTATCACCCCAGCACTGCTGGAGTCTGCAGTCCTCTTACAATGGTGATATTTCTGAAGAGACAATTATTCACAGTGAATTTTTTTCTAAGCCTCTAGTGCTTTGGCTGTAAGACCAAAGTTCCGCTGAGCTACAGTATCTCCAACAAAGCAGCATGCATAAATTTGATGGGAAAAAAAAAAGAAAGGGTGAATAAAAATGGGGCAAAACCTCTTTGAGGAACTCTGCTCCAGAGTATCAGACAGGCCTCCTCGAGCAATACAGCCAGCTCTACTGATCTGCTGGCAGAAACAGCTACTGGAGTCAATAAGAATATTTTGTAAACGAAGTACCTGAGAGCATTTATGTTCATTTTCATTTGCTGTTGACCATTTTGCTCCACAAAAGCATATTCCCAAGCAGTTTCATGCATTAGGTTCAAGTCAATGCACACAACAGGCAACGCAAACACAAAGAAGGAAGAGTTGATGCAACGCGACACTTGATAGCTAATTATGTCCAACAACATGTTAGCAGTGGGAGTCTTCCGAGGCTGATGTTGTAAGGGGCTTACCAGATCAGAAGAACACCTACGGGTAAACATCATGCACAGGGAAGAACACAGATACACCTAGGCTGAGATTTTCTTTTTCCAGAGCACAATTTCTCTCTGAGCTAAATTCTTTCTGTATTTGTACACGTGAGCTCCCTGCTAGTTACGTAACTGGTAAACAAATTTCAATGCCTTTTTCAAGTATTAAATATGACACTTTCAGACAATTCCCTCAGTTCCAAAGACGGACTTCAAACAACCATCGGACTTGCCGACCAACATGAGATTAACTCAACCAAAGCATAATCTGAAAACAAGAAATCAGTCAACAATGCACTTTAAATCTTCACTTACAAGAAATCAGTCAACAAAGCACTTTAAAATTCCATCTACCAGAACAACTGCATGTTCTCCACAGCAACTCTCTGCTGCAGGGTCCCCATTGCACGTGGCAAGATCGTTCCAGCACATGCACCCAAGTTGCTTGGTTCTGCTCTGGAGCCAAGCCCTCCAGTTCCCAGCCGATTGCCCCAGAAATTTATTGGCCATTTGTTTGTTTAAAGACACACCACAGTTCCTTTTCTTTCGGATTTCCAGGGTGCCCTCTTCTTAGGAACTGAGGTCTGTTTCTTCTCACTAACCTTACTGCGAAGCCTTTGTTGAAGAGTTGCATTCCCATCCAAGTGGGAATCCCCTTTCTCCCTTAATTAAGGGATGAACCACTCATTAACAATCCTCTGCTCTCACCACCAAGCGTGGATGTCCACAAGCAGCCGCTGAGCGCCAGACCTACCTGTGTAAGCCATGTTCTTCGGGTTTCCATAGGGAGCCCCAGGTTGAACGGGGCTGTAAACAGGGTTCATCGTGGAAGACCGGGAACTCTGGAGACAAAAGAAAAGCAGAGTTGAGACGGCTGCCTGCGTTAGGTGTCTGTTCAAAGGTTCTGAGCTGTGCTCCACACTCTTATTACCACGTTATAATTCAAGACACGGGGAGCTGCAAAGAAAAGGATTTATAACCAGGCGTTACAACTAGACAGCGTATTTAGAAATTCAAGTTTTGGATCCCTCCCTCAGTTATTTCTCTTAACTTCTTCATTGCTGGCATATACTGCCTACATATCTACCCAGAGTGGATTAATCTTACACAACCCTACCTTCAGGGGGCAGCATTCATGACCCCACTTCTAGTGTGCAGCGAACAAAGCCGAAAGTTCAGGCAAGGAATTCCCCTTGGAGGAGCTGAGGGTTCTGAGAATGGCAAAAACAACGAGAAAGGAGGTCTGGCCTTCCAGAAATCAGCAGATAAAAGGTCCTTTACTGCTGGAGAAACAGAGCAGCTCAAACTGACTACAATAACCTTGTAAGCAGGTCTTGGGCACTGCACATGGATGCGCCAGGCAGCCCAGCGATACCCACGGACACAGCACAGATGGAGAGATTTGCACAGCCCTGCTCGTGAGTTTTATTTCAAGGAAAGCAAGTAACTTGGGAATTTGTGTCTACTAACTGTCAGTTAGTCAACTGCTCAGTTAATTATCTTAATGAAGCACATTCTCAATTCTGATTAATGGGAAAACCAGTCATTAAGCTTTATTAGGCAACACATTTGTCTCCGCAGCTACCAAGTGACAATTTCAAACACGAACCCCAACAATCTTTCTCCAAAACGTGGGGTTTTTAAACATGTTATTTTACAGCTCGTAAATAAAGCCATCCTTTCCAAACAAGCCTCTGATGATGGATGCATGATTTGATAGATCATTAACTCCTTCCGCTGTACCTCAGGATAGTAAACAAGTCAAATGTTAAATGCTAGCAACAACCGACTTGACAACAATTACTGCTTAATTAATTAACCTTCCCTCCTCCCCCAAGGTAGCACAGAAGGAGCAATTCTCAAAGCGGTGGCAACCGGGGCTGTAAAGCAGGCGGGAAGAATTTACACCTTCGGCAGCACCCAGCCGTGGCGCCTTTCAAGATGTGTTTTGTCACATCTCCACCACACCACACGCAGCAGGACAAGATAAAACAAGTTGGAATGAGCCCCCAGAGCACGTAGGACATGTTGCCCCTCTGCGCAGGTACTTCTTTAGTAATTTGAAAGCATGACAAGATGATCTGACAGTAGCCAAGTGGGGGAATGTGCTGCCCCAAAGTGCTGACGCAGCTCAGCGCACAAGGAGCAGCATCCACTGCAGCCAAAACCACCTCCTTTTTACCCAAATGCCCCTGCCCACGCCTCCTTTAATGATTTTTTTTTCATCTCCCTGCAGTGCAGACTCCACATCCGTAGTGGGAGAAATGCGAGGGGGTTTTTCAGACTCTTATAGGCCACAAACCACTCTGACAGGAGGCAGCACCACAGAAATCCTGAGATGTGTGATCAAAGATCACAGCACTTTGTGCCGAGTCTCCTCCAGTGACACACTGCGTTCTGGGGGTTTCCTTTAGACCAGGATTACTTTGGTTTTCTGGTCTGAACGTCCCCACTTGGTGCACGGTTTGAAGTTACCTGTAGGCCCTTCAATGGGTTCAGCCTCTACGTCCCACGAGAGGTCACGATGGGCAACTGGAATGAAGCTTCTGAAAGAAACCTGCCCCCCACACACCAAAACCACTTTGCACACAGAAATAACCATGCAGTCAGTGGGAGTCACTTCCAAAGTGCAGTGCTAAGACCTAAGAGTTACTACCTGTACGCAATGCTTTACGCCAGAGATGCCACAAGCAGGACCTGAGAGAACAGGAGGAAAGATTCAGAGAGCTGCAAAGATTTCCTGGCCGTAATTAACTGTTAAATCATTAGCAGGACCCGTCAGTCTGGACAAGAAATGCCCAGTGGGGCAGGGAATAACCTCTCTATTTAAAATAAATCACAAAGGATCTGGAGAAGGTGGAGAGGCAGCAGTCGTACACATTTCCTCGTAACCTCAGCGGGTGGAAGCATGAGAAGAAAAAATTGCTGCAGGTTCAGAACAAGCAAAGGGGCGGCTGGTTGCTTTGGGGACTGTTACTGGGGGATTTGGAAAGCCTTCCAAGAGACAGTGACAGTCCCCTTCTCTCCCCCAGACACCTTCTTGGTATTTGCACGGATCTTCTGCAAGCTGCTTCAGGTCACCAATCCAGCAGAAAGCAATTCATGCGCTGCTGGGTTACTTCCAGCAGTACCCAGAAAGGTTTTGAGGCACTGGAAGCATGGCACATATATGGCCACGTCCCCCTCTCGATCCTTCTTGGCCTTGTCCATCAGACCACAAGGTGCTGGGCAGGGATGGAGACACGACTGCATTTCTACAGAGCCTTGCTCAACACAAGCCATCATCTCGCTTGAGCTTTTCTGGGTGTAAAGAGTATAAATAAATGATGATTTGGTGAAAATTATTGCTGCGTATGTCTGGCTTGCATTAAGTGGTGTACCAAACAGTAAAAAAACACACTTATTGAGAAGGATGAAAGAAAATGCCTCTTAGCTGAGATAAAAAGATTATCATTGCATTAGGGGGATGAATGTATTGTGAGGAAGAGGTTTGTGCTTCCTCCTTGCTTGGTATGCAGGGCATTATTTCCAGCCAGCATAAAAGACTCCACGCGAACAGCATTTCAGATGGATGATTTTCTTTCTTTTTAGCATCTCGCATTAAAACACATTCAGATGAGCTCCCAATACATTCTGCAAGACAATACCATTCAAAAACCCATTTTAAATTCATTACAGGCCCCGCATTGTGGCATTCGAACAGCGACACTGAAATGGGAATAAAACAGGATTAGCAAAATTAAACCTCCTTCACCACAATAACTTGCGGCACTTGCTCGTGGCCATGAATACACAACAGAAAGACTAATAGAAACGAATTATAAACAGACAACCGCAAGTATTGCTGTGCTGCACGAAGCTTCCACCACTTTCTAATCCCCAGGACAGGGACGCTCAGTTGCTTAGAAGCTGCTGAGGCTCCACCAAGAAGCCGAAGGAGCAGCTCCAGCAGGAATGCCATGGGAATCTGCTGCTAGCAAAGTCTCGGGATGCTTCCTGGCTGTAACCTGGTTACATTTTGATTTATTTTTCCTTTCCCATGAAAGTGCATGACATGCTTCCATCACGCCGGGAGACGACTCCAGATGAAGGGCAAACAGAGCACGAGGGAGGTCAGCCTGCAAGCTGCCACCATGCCGTCAGCAGCCAATGTGTCACTCAAATCGAGCTCACACCAGGGATTCCCAAGCAATGAGCTCAGACTACACGGCACAAGAAGCAAAATGGAAATGTTTTCATGGTGAAGGATGACTGTGAGCCGAACAAGAGCGTGCCTACGGACAGCACCGCGCTGCTGCCACCATGGTGAGGATGGGAAACAAGAGGCCCCAGGTCTCTGTCCCATATCCCGTTGACACCAGGACATCGGCTGCTTAATCCTCTTCCTAGGGCGCACTCAAAATAAAAACCAGCCCTGGTGTCACCACCGCCTTGAAATTACCACAAATGCAAGACACAAGGGACATCTCACCCAGTTATTTGTCATCGGTTTGTTTTGTGCCTTTGGAACAGCTCCGTGTGGGAGCAGCTTTGCTGCTTCCCGAAGCCATTCAAGGCTTTGAGTCTTCAAACATCAAGGGGCATCAACAATTTAACACACAAACAATTTTTAACGCAAGTATTTCTATGTGCACGTTGGTGGAAGAGGCATCTTATGTTCCTCAGCCACTCCGATGCATAGATCTGAAGGCAGTTCCCACTCCTACCATACGGAAGCAGGGGAAAAGAAAGATGTAAAAAATCCTAAAGGAAAAGAACAAATGTGGCGTGCAAGCTCCGGGAAGTTTATAAAGCCATTTTTCATTTTCTTTGCAGACTTAGTCCGCAAAGATAACGATATAAATAATTTATAAATACAGAGTTACTTAGAAATAAATATATTTTACGGCATTCTTAAAAGACGGAGACAAACTGTGACAGGCACATCTTTCACGCTCTCAAGAGACTGAACAGTTGATCTAAATTTAAGTACAATTGCGATGAGGAGAGTAAACAACGCGCAGGCGAGCCTTTCAGGATGAAACGCGCTCCTCCACCGTGTTTCGCTTCAGTCCTTGTGTCGGCGCCTTACCTTGCAGCCTTCCGTGGCGTTTGGTTGTGATTTGCCCTAGTCTTTTGTGAAATCAGCATGTAAGTGCTTCTGAAAGACCTTTTCCTCATGTTCTTTTGAAATAGAGTGCTGTTTTCTCCTCTGGTTGCACGTAGGTACCAAAAATTATTTATTTTTACAAAAGGCAGCACACATCCAAATATTAGAGGATGAGAACAAAGAGAAAAGACAAACCCCAAAGATGTATTTCTGTCTTGATCTGCACATCGCTGCTTAAAATTCATTTTATACAAATCACATGCTAATAGCATTCAGCCAAAGCCCCTTTGAACATGAAAAGACCTCCTGACCTCATCCTACATTCAAATTGCAATAATTTTCCGACAATTTTTCAGTTAAGTCATTTGAAGCTTGACCCTCGCTTGGGATCCACCAAACAATAATTGAATTACCATCGCATTCATCTGCTAAAGGTTAACACAGGCAAGCTACAGGGCCACGTCCCACCTCTCCCCCCAGATTCTGCTGTGACAGCATGCACGGCCTCAGAGGTTCGCAGCACAACGTCGTTTTCACCAGTAACACCTCCTGCTTACACCCTAACTAAAAGCTGACTGAGCGTATCTCAATACATTTAACCTGTCACAGATCTTGTAAAAGAATCTGGTCAAAATTGATACCGTTTTGGCTCATCTTTTATTGATACAATTTAAAAAAACAAAAAGAATTGATATAACTAGGGAAAGCAAAGAAAGGCCAGGCTCCAGAAAAAAAGTTTAAGACTTCATTTAGCTGTAAATTATTAATGGTAGGTCTTGCTTCCACAAAACAATGTCTACTTTTATCTCTTTGACTGTATTTCAGCTATACCTTGACATTTATGGAAACGCATTGAGGGCATCATTCTTCAGCCTGGACATTAGAATCCTGGAATCATTAAGGTTGGAAAAGCCCTCCAAGATGACATGGTCCATCCACCCCCTACCACCAATGTCACCACCAAACCCTGTCTCCAAGCACCACGTCCAACCTTGCCTTGAACACCCCTAGGGACGGTGACTCCACCACCTCTCTGGGCAACCCGTCCCAACACCTGACCGCTCTTTCAATTATTTCATTGCTTGCTGCCTTTTTCCCCGTTTTTCATCTACACCAACTCATCGGCCTCACTTTCAAAGCAACTTTCAGCTCTGCTCCAGCCTTATTATTTCACCTAGCTAACTGCAAACCCCCTACTGCACCTTCCAGCACCCTGACCAAAACCTGCAGAGTTTTGATCCAGGAATACATGCAACAGGAGCAACACCACCATGCTTGACCTCCAACCCTCCTCCTGATACTCTATCCATTTTAAAATCCAGTTCATATTGCCATCTTTAGTTATAAACACCCAAGAAGTGGTAGCTAAGGTATGAAGCTTTCCTTCCATCCTGAGAAAAGGCTCACTATTTCAACATGTTCCCACACATGGGACATAACCCCAGGTACCATAGTTAATCTGGCTGATTTTGGGGTGGCTCACTTGCTCTCATTTCTGACTTGGACCCTTTTTTCTGGAAGCATTTCCACTGGATGGCATGTCGGCATCCCTTGGGAGGACACGGTCACGGTGTGAGCATCCTGCACGCACGGGCCATCTGCGGAGGGAAGACACTGCGCATTTTATGCTCCAGTCCAGTTCTGGTTTAGATTAAACCATTAATTCTGGTTTAAATAATATCCCCTCTATTCACTAGATTGCAGCTTCGAGAGAATACCAAGAAAAGTACAAAAATGTGTGAAGCCCAGTCATTACCTGCTGCAATCCAGCCAGTTCCCTGTATGAACGCTGACAGAGTTTAATTCAGTGACACGTCTAATGGAGCCAGTGATTAACACAACATCGTTTGTGTACGGCCTTTCAGGAGGTTCTGAACAGGAATAAATTGCATTACCCGTTAATTAGGGTGGCAGCCTGTTTTCTCTGCAGACCCCTCCTGTCTCGCCGCTGGAAGGCGAGGTGCTGGGAGCAGGAGGGACAGTGAACCGCTGTCCCCTGCCACAGATCTCGCAATTTAAGGCTCAGTCAACAGGTAGGTGGGCAAAGAGCACAGAAACAGGAAGGTGTTAATGACTAGGACCTGTGTTTTGTGCCACGTGGTGACGTGACCAACCCCAGCCTGAAGCCTGAACTGGGGAGCCAGGCTGAACCCATGCCGTTGCGGTGGGGGGCAAGGCTTAAAGCACCTGGAAATGCAATGGAGCAAGGGATTTAACGCAGCTTGAGTGTCTTTGTTGTATGGAAAACTGAATGGGTAATTCATAAGCACAAAGCAGCGCTGGAGGTTGGATCTTCTGGATCTCGTAATGCCCCAAAATAAACGCCTAGGCGTGAAAAATCTTGGCCTTTCCTTTGCTGAAATTTATGATCTACTTAAAAGCCAGAGGATCCAAAGAACTCATGATTCAATTACGCTAGATAGGATATAAAAATACAGCAAAAGAAACCCTTGTCGTGGCCCAAAAAAGCAAGGAACAGACGGTTACGGCAGTCAGGTGTCGCGCTTGGTGGCAGCAAACCAGGGAGCCCAACCATGGTGCAGCAAAGTGACCACAGCTGCATTTCTGATCATCTGCGCTAGGCAGAGCTTAGAAAAACACCCGCAAGGCCCTCGGTAAATGAGAAACCAGCCCCTCTACAACAAAACTGCAGCAATAAAAAGAAAAAAAAAAAGATGTTATATTAGCTTGTATCCAGAGAACAAAATGTCTGTGCAGATGAATCCTGCACTATAAATTCCTCGCTTTCTATCTGCAAGACAGATGGGTTTTGCCAGCAGGTAGCCAATAAATAAATGCGTTTTCAAAAATATCTAACATATCTGTCCCTGCATGTCCAAAAACATTCTCAGTAGTTCTCAAATGCCTTTTCCAATATATTCCTATTAATTTCTTTAACTCGAGACCTTGCTGTCTTCTCCTTTTGAAGTGAGCCCCGCTGTACTCCTGCATTTAGTGCTCTTGTTCTGCTCTCCAACTAAGCCACATCCTCCTCCGGGTGATTATCCTGATTTTTATCTTAACCGTCTGACTTTGCTGTGTTTTGCTAAAAAGCCTTCCCCAAACACGCAGCTTGAAGCCTCCTCTCTGCTTCTTTCTCTGCACAAACGATGGCTTGGGAGGTTTGGGTTGGCCATCGGGAGGGTGCTGCAGTACAGGACCACGGGATCCGCGGATGTGTAAGGGGTTTTCAGGACTGGTCCCAGTAGAACCATGGCTGCCCCATCCCATTGCTGGTGCAAGCCCCACGGTGAGCATGAGGTTGGACTGGCTGGCTCCAGAGGTCTCCAACCGGTGTTCGGAGACCTCTGGAGACCTCACCAACCAACTCAATCTGCAGCTCAACGTAGTCTGTGCTTTAATTCCCCTTTTCTCGCATCTCCATCTCCATCCAGTCTCATAGTCTCAGGGTGTAACTTCCTTGGATTGCCCCGGCCCAGCTGCAGGACCTTGCACTTGGCCTTGGTGAACCTCAGGAGGTTCGCACAGCCCCAGCCCTCAGCATGCCCAGGTCCCTCTGAATGCTATCCCTTCCCTCCAGCATGCTGATCACACTGCACAGCTCGGGGTCATCGGCAAACCTGCTGAGGATGCAGTCAACCCCCCTGTCTATATCATTAATAAGAATATTAAACAGATATTAAAGATATTAATCACTTTCTAAAGACTTTTGGGTACTTGGTTGGACTCCAGAAGCCTTGGAGGGGCAGCAGGGGACTGACTGGTGCCTCCACTTCTTCATTCATCACTATACTGTAAGCACATCCATAAAATGTATGATTTTAAGATGCTTCACAAGATCATGAAAATTGACTTACCACATCAGCTATGATGCCAAACAAGCACTAAATAGGATCTGACGTTTTTAGTTAACCTAGCGCAGAATTTGACCTACCATAAAATTACTGAAACTTTAAACATCTGTCCTATATCACCGGGATGACTTTCATCCTGCCACTGTAAAAAAGCAGAATAATATTGTTAGTTATCTTTCTCATCTGAGACTTCTCAGACCTTGCTCACGGCCAGCCATTGTTCTTTCCCCTAAGAGAAGTGACGATTTAGTAGCCAGATATAAAGCTAGTCACCACAAATAATATCCATACAACACAATTTACGTACTAGTAAAAATAAACTTCCCCTCTTTAAATATATGAAATAATCCATCACCCCTGCAAGCTGCTTTATGCAGAAGAAGCCTGAAGGAGAGCGGCAGGGTGACTTGCTCCAGGTAAGCCAGACAAGACTCAGCCCCTGAGATTAACACTTGCTGCCATCAGTACACTCATATGACTCAAGTAATTAAGCATTTTTTGGAGATGTGGACTCAGACTGGACAAAGAATCCACTCTCACATGCATACCATACATCCAAATTACAGTGAACACGCACAAACTCTTGTTTTCTCTCCTCCCTACAATATAGCATTTTCTTTTCCACTGGGTCAAACTAAACTGCATTAACCAACTTCTGACAAAAAAAGAAAAAAAAAAAAATCAATACCAGAAAAAGTCACATTATCCTCAAAGATGTGTTTCTTCCGAAATTTCCAACCACTACCACTAATTGCCTTCCTTCAATTTTAGCAATTACTCCCCTCAGTATGGGAGAATCGCTTTCCAGCCATATCCTGAATATTGAAAACATCTTTCCTTCCCACACGCTGCAACGGGATAAAGATCTGAATTTGCTTCTGAATGGAGGACGAAGTCGACACACCAGAAATACAATATCCCTGGAACTACAATCAGCCGAGAGCAGAGACGTCCTTTAAATAATATATAGGACAGAATCCTCTCGGCTTTATTGGGTCAGCATTGAAATCCACCGTGCTGCAGGTTCTGGATACGTGATTTAGGACTTCCAGGCGTGTTTGTTCCTCCATGCCCTCCAGTGGTCTCCCCCCAGGTCCTGTGATGTGGTCGCAGGCTTCTTTCTCTGCTGGAGACTGAAAACCCAGGGGCAGGAGAGCGACGGAGCCGTCCTCTGGTGGGCACCATGCCACGTCCCTGCCTGTCCTCTCCGTTTTCTCATCAAGGACAAAGACAAGGATATTGAGTCTGGGAAAAAAAAAGATTAACCGAGCAAAGAGAGGGGATCAATCCTCCCCAACAGTCCCTTTCTCCTTCAATATTTTGCAATCTTTGTTCTAAAACAAAGCTGCATCAGGCAAGACGAAGGAGAGCACATGCTAAATCTGTTAGCGGAAACAGAGCCTTGGCAAGAGGTCTGCTTCTCATCCTCTTTTTGCAATTTTGTGTTGGCAAGAGGTACTGTATTAACGTGCCCAAGAGAATGGAAGCCTTTCCTACTCCTTGGAAAGCTGTGTGCAAGGAAGGAGAGCAGAGCCCAGAGTCCGGCTGGTTCTGGTGTGCCCGGTGCTAGTAAAAACCACCACTACCTGACTGATAAATTTTGCAAAAGTGGTACCACTTGGAAAAAAATAACCCCGTTGGGCTTTTCATATAAAAGTTGCCAAGTGATGAACAAGCAGAACTCGGGCTAAGAAAGTCAGGCATTTACAGCAATCACAGCCAGGCTGAGGCAGGAGCTTTACTTCCTATAGGCATATGGGACACTGGGTGAAAGAGAGGCAGTGCTATTGCAATTATTACTAAAAGCCATCAATATACAGATAATTCAAATTGAAAATACGACATAAATTAGTTTGTTTAAATGCTAAATACTTATTTAACCACCTCTACCTCTCCAATATCAGTGTGGAGTGGAAGACCAGGGGGTCTATAGCTTGCTCCGCTCCCCTTGCCCATAGAAGGCTTGCACTGCTTTAGTTTGAAGGTTGAGCAGTGCTGGGAGGAACCACTGCTGTAGAAAATATCTAGTACACATCATATCTGACCTGTTTACTGCTTGGTATTTCCTCTACAGACACCAAGCAAGCCTAAGACACTACGGGTAGATGCTGCAGAAGTACCTTGGAAATAGCACGCAACCCGCTTAAGAAAAATAAAGTTGACATCAGATGACCATGATCAACCCCTTGAAGACTTTAAATGAAGGCTACACGTGTTCACAGAGCTGAAATACGTCTCAAACACACGCTAAACATTCAGTAGAGACATCACCAAGGTTAGTTGTAGCCATACGCAAGAGAAAGGAGACCGGGATGTGCGAGTCTACGACGTGGCTGTACAACGCGCGCAGTATGCAGTCAATTCCAATATTCGTTTCATAATCACTGCAAAAGCCAGGTCGTTTTCAGCCTGCCATTCCAGGGGATTTTGCAGGGCTTTTTTTCACCTGAATAGTCATTCAGGTTTCCAGTGAATATATCCGGCACAGGAGGCCAGCACCAGGCGCGCTTTCACAGCCGACACAAAGGAGAGGGATGAAAGGCCACAGCAAGTCAACAATTAACACTCTTCATAGGTTTCCGGATTTTCCTTCCCAAACTAAAGAGTGGGAAGAGATTCAATGAAGTCTGAAGGAGCTTATGGCTCGCAGTTTATATCAGCACTGCTAGTTAAAAAAAAAACAAGACATGATTCAACAAGGGCTGGCCAGACAGCCCAGTTTGGCTTTCCTGTTTCCCATTTGGGGGGATACAAGCTAGTGTGGGGACTGAATGGCACGGCATAAAGAAAGAGACGAGCAGTCGTTAACTTTTTTCTTAAAACGTCAGTATATTCGTGCTTTGAAGAATAACCAAAAAAAGTCGCTAAGGCCTCTCAGAAATGTTGAAAAGGAAACGTTGACTTGTCGGCTGTCGTCCCCAGGCAGCTAAGCAAATATTTGTCTTCACACGCGCACATTTCCATTGGCCTCAAGTGGATTTCCCCTGCATGGAAGGCCAAGTAGACGTGGAAGCACTCGGATGACCAGGGCTTCGGGATCCAAATGTAGGCAAATAAAGCAAACCTGTGGTGGTTGGTTTAAAGGGGAACAGTGGGATACCGCGGCAAATCGAACGGGATGACCCGCTCGGTTTCAAAGAGTGAAGCAGCAGTTTCAAGTGCAAATATTGAAATTTTTGATAAAATACTAAAAAAAGTTAGCACGTTCACTCGTCAAACGATGATGTAACATTAAGAGGGCATCCAGCAAAAATTAATCACCTTCATTCACGAAGCTGACCTTCACATTTGCTTGGGCTTGAAGGATGCTGGAGGATGCCGCTACAACGCCTTTCAACGGAGCAGTGATAAAAACCTGATTTTCGATCTATCGGTGTCTCTTTGATGCTATGACTCCCACGTGGACAAAAAAAAAGTCTAAAAGTTTTAATCCGCCACACAATGGCTTAATTGCGTGCTATTAGTTATGATAAGGAAATCAATTTTGTAATTTAACCGATTCTGTGAATTTGGCTTTTATATTTCATCTACAGTCAACAGATTACCCCAAATTTACACACATGCTGCCACCACAGCTCCGACTGTCTACAGAATCTGTTTAATTGTAAGCCTGCCTGAGCTTTCTGCATTTTTAATGCCATTTCCGTATTGTTATAGATCACATCAGACAAACCTGACTGCATGACTTACAGATGCACACCCCTTATTTATGTATTTGGGGGGGGAAAAAATCAGGCCTTTCATTTGCATCCGATTTGAGACATTTCTTTTCAGGCTGATAAAAACATCTCTGTACATAACAACCTTTTTGCCACCGTTCCTCAAAACAATTCCGTTCACGTCTTAAATTAACTCCATCAATCATCCAACAGGTGCACGCCACCTACTCAAGTTACCTGGGATGAAAAACACAACCTGGCAGGGGACTTTTATTTTTCTGATTCGATCTCCAATCCTTTTTTTTTATGAGCTCGCACGCTCGTCTCTGCATGCTCAGAGCGTGAGCTCAATATTCCAAGGCGGCGTTTTGAGAAACGTCGGGTGGGGTGTGCATTGTTTTTCTAGAAAACAACAGAAATCGGGTTCCTGCTTTCAGTTCACAGACAATTCAGGTTTAACGGACAGCTTCCTAGGAAGACAGACCTCTGGAGAGCTAATAAGGAGCTGTGATCTATGAACTATAGGAAGCGGAGCAAAATCTCCCGTAGCCCAGCAGGTTAGCAAGATAGAAATGCGCATCCTCCGGCAGGCCAGTCCGGAGGTGCTGACAGTGTGACCGGCACAGAAAACAGAGGCAGAGCACAGGGCAGGACCTGAGAGATCTGCACATGAATTGCCAGGCAACGCGGGGAAAAAATGTCCTTGATGGAAAGAAGAGGAGGGCAAATTGTGAGAGTAATCATGACCTCTACAATCTGGAGAGCCTGGGAATATCCACTTCATAAAGAGCTAGCATTACACAGCGAGACACTTCTCCAAAGCCCTCCCTTTCTTTCTTTCTCTCCTTTTTTTTTCTCCCCCGAACAGATTTCTTTCAATAACTTTCAAATAACCTAGTTATTACTTTTCAATTCGTAATACGAATTTCTTTCGATACGTTAAAACATTTCAATAGAGCCAGGCACGTGTTTAGGAGCTGGCGCACGGCGAACAACACGCCGTGGGGTATAAGTATAAATTTCCTGGGGTGAAGGGGTCCCCCATCAGCACCCCTCCACGCTCCCAAATTACAGGGGAAGGTGCTCGACGCCAGGAGCCCGCTTCGTGCCGCGGCTGTGGGCACCCCACCACTTTCTGCAGGAACAATAAAACAGCGGTGCCCAGATTCAGACACCGGCACAACAGCATCAGGCTCTGCCTTCCAACGAGGCTGAAGGCTACGTCAGTGTAATTAGAAAGCTTTCTAGGAGTGGCACTTCTGCTTCACCCTTAGGCAATCTGTTTGCCACAGGCAAGCAATTAGCTGGATGCGTTCCTCTATCGCTAAAGCACTTTGCAGAGGAAGCCCAGGTTTCCCCCAGCCAGCGCTATTAGTTTTCAAATTAACGTGCCACCACGCTGAGTGCATACAAAACCGCAGGTATTTCAGACTAGCGTGGATGAGCCGGGCCTTTTCCACTTTCTGGCGAAGCTGCCGGTGATGCTCAGTGGTCTCGCATCCCTCCTTTGTTCCCAGCAGCCTACACGGAAAATCGTTGGGAAAAAGACGAAGCGCACGCCCGCACCTCTGCTGCGTTTTCATCTGAAGCAAACTACTTGTCACTGGCTGAAAGAGAAAGAAAGGTGTAATACAGAGGAGGAGGAATGGCATTTTTTGAAGGGCTGCATTCTGCAGAGAGGCAAAGCCTCCTATCATTTTCATAGAAGGATGTGAAATCTCGGCAGAGGTAAAACATCTTTCGAGGCAGCCTTGGAGAAGGACCCCAGCAGAATAGCAGGTGGATGATGCCATGAGCTCCTCTCCCTCTAGTCCCTTCGAGCAGCAACCACTCTGCAGCAAGAGCTGAGCCGTGCAGTTATCTGCTGACCCAGGACTGCAATCTCCTTCTGCTGGAACATGTGTGATGAACGCTGAGCCTCCTGATTTGCAACTCACCGTCGCCGTCTGATTCTGAAAGTCTTCTGAAAGGGGATGGAAGGACGCAGAAAATGCAAAGCGAGAGCGAGCTGCTAAGTCTGTGCTGCCAGTTCTTGGCAAAATGAGAGGCAAAAATATTCACCTGTTCCATTGCTCAAACCTGAGCTGACATCGCCGGCAGGCAGCTTCCTGTGCGGATCTGTCCCTCTGCGCCGGTGTCACATCGCGCACAGCCCGCTCCTCTCCATCTCATGGCTATCGACCAGGCTGGGAAATGAGTTAATGATTTCAGCCCAGATCTCAGTAAATAGATGCTCGCATCCACAACGGGCAGTAATTGCCTCTTTAGTGGCCGTTAAGAGCAGAGCACGCACACAGCCAAACGAGGCGCGGATCCTGGATCATGAATGCCACGTCAGGGCTAAGGTCAGCGGGGAGAAAATCGTGGTGATCCTGCCCATTATTGGCACAACACCAAGAGCTTCAGGGTCTATGGTCAGCCACTGCTGATGATTTCAGTGTTAAATTCACCCTGCCCCCAAAATAAAATTGGACAATAACTTTCTACCCTGGGGAAGCTTCCTTCCTGCTGAGACAGGAACCGTCACCAAAACCGCGATGGAGTTCCAAAGCCGCCAGCCCCTGGATGATGAAACTTCCCTCCACAGGTGCGATGTGGAGGAGGAGAATTTCCCTAGAGAACGGGGACAACTCACCTAACACCCTCCGGACCCAAATCTGACATTTGTGTTGTTAAAATGCCAGGTGAGGGCTTCATGAAATTCCAATGCAAAGCGGATTCTGCGAATCGCCAGTGCTGAATTCTTCTCGTGATGGACGAGCTCTAAAATATTGTTGGATATTGAAAACGCTGTGGTCAACAGCAAAGCCATTTAAAGCTAAAGAACGCTCGTGAGGGAGCACAACTGGACTGGATCAGAAGGGAAGAGGGGGAAATTACAGAGGTGGAGGGAAGTGCCACAAAACGCTAAAGTGGGAAGCGGATCTCCGAGTCCAAAACCTGGCACAGACACAGCTGAGTCAGCAGCTACACGTGGTATAAATCCAGGAGCATCATTCCTGAAATAGGTTAATTAAATACTAAGAAGGATAAAAGGGAAATTCCATCGTAAATGCAGAGAGAAAGACATAGTCTTACGGAATTTAACACAGTAGGAAAAACCGGGGGATCACTAGCTTCCAAGGCTAGGTATAGCTGAAGAGGACCTTTGTTAAACTAAATTCTGGAATTAAAAAGAGTAACAGAAAAATATGACTATTTCCAGTCTTGTAGTCCAGTATTTAGAACTTATTTCACTTGAAAAGGCTTCTAGCTTCCTTTTTTTAAAGGCTCCTTGGTGTTTTTCCACACAGTAAGGTTTTAGATGAATGCGACACAAACTCTGGTGTTTTATTTGCCCAGAGGCAATGAGATTGAATAAAGAGAGTTACAGAAAGGTCTTTGAAGTATTCACCCAGAAAAGTTTATAGGAGCTCTCCAGATTCCCCCAAAGATGGGGCTCACAAAAGGAGCATGTCCAAGGACATCAGGCTGGCTTTGTCCTATAGAGGTGACCTTTTCAGGGAGGAGCAGACGGCCGTGAAGCAGCCCACGACGTCAGATAATCTCCTGCAAACCTCTTTGACTGCATGCTCTCCAGGCATGTTCTCCATGCTTCTTACCCCGCATGACTTTGACAAACCGTAACTCAATTCTCCGGCTGTTAATTATGGAGCTCCGAAAAAAAAAAAAAAAGGCGAAGCTACGCATCGCTGCTTTGTCGACATCAGACCCTTCGCAATCATACATCTTAATTTGCTTTAGTGTTGTTAACGCGAGGTCTACTCCCACAGCCCGTTTCACAAGTGCCTAACGGCGCCTCGCCGTTCGAGACACACGTCTCTTGCTGAGCTCAGCAGAAGTGGGCGATTCACAGCATGCACACGTCTCGACCACCACGGTCCTAAGGCTTGGCGGCTATTCCTGGCCGTCTCTAGCTCCCCTGCTTTAGGGATGGACAGGGATTCATCTCTTCTTCCATCATAATGTGGTTTTGACTTGCTGGTAGTTTCTTCAAAGCTTTTGCTAGTATTGAGATGGCTGCAAGTTGGGCTGCAGCCAAGGTGGCTGAAGTTCCCTCCTGACCAGCTAGGGTGGCTTTGATGGGATTTGGTTCAGGAGGTGACCTGCTTGTCCATGCCCCACATCCAATGTATGTCCTGACAGGTTGGAGACTTCATACAATCACAGAATCATTTAGGCTGGAAAGACCTTCAAGATCATCAAGTCCAATCATCAACATGACCTACTGAGTCCTATCCCCAAACCATGTCCACGTGTCTCTGCAGTGCCTCCAGGGATGGTGCAGTCATAGAATCATTTAGGAATGACCTTCAGGAGGATCTGTACAAGCTCCTGGCAGCCCTGTCAGTGATCAGTCCAAAGACAACTGTCAAAGGATTCAGGTTAATCAAAAGCTTCCCAATGTAGTTTGGAAGTAGTAGTTGTAGTCCCAGGAACTAGGATTGATTTCATCATGTCATGGTCCTTTTGGGGGGAAAACACACAATAAATTAAGAGTAAAAGCTCTGTGAAGCTCATGCACTAGTTTACCTGGGAGCTACAGGTCTGATGGAGACATTACTGCACTCCACCGTTTGGTTGAGAAGAAGTCATGCTAGATGTGAGGTCTTCAAGTCCCTGAAAACCTATTGAGCCTATTAAAGCTGATCAGTGGGGAGGCCTCGGAAAGTCTCCCTGCAAGTGAGGCAAAGGCACACAACTGAGCGCGCCTCGGCAGCTCACCCACGCTCACTGTCAGCAACTGTCAGGTCTTCTTCTGCTCCCTGAACTGCAAACAAGCTGAACCATTATGGATCCGTGGACTTTCAGAACAAAGGCTCGTTTTTCCATCTTCAGTCTTCCACAGCTTTTGGCTGGCAGGATCAGCAGCCCTCCAAGTGCAGGTATCTCACCACGACAAAGGCAATTCCAGAGCTGGATTCAGTAGGATGACAACAACGAGTGCTATTTCTCCACTCGGCGTTGCCCTGAAATACATCATGTCCCGTCACCAGTGTGGCTTTTAATCTGTCTCCCAAAATAAACTACCCCATTAGGAGCAGTCTAGTTTCTGCAATTTTTAAAGTAGAGCTCGGTGATTTCTTTTAGAGGGTTTTGCTACAAGCTTATGAATATTTTCCATTTGGATCTGATGCTGTGAAACTTTTTACTTGCTGAACTGTGGACTCGCACTGATTATTAAATAAGGCATGAAAAGCAAAGCAAATCGCACTTATTTGAGTTTGCATTAGCAGAGCGCTACGCATCCCAGCTCTGGAGCGCTGTGACAGCTGTCACACACAAAGCACATCCCAGCTTTATCGGAGGCAGTAGCCAAGTGTAAAACAAGGCGGCTCTGAGGATCACAACCAGCATTAATCATCGTGCACCGGCACCATCACTTGCAAAGGCTCTGTCGAGCATCACAGCCAGGGAGATGTTCCCAGCAAGCATCCGAAGAGGAAGAGCAGCAGTTGGGTGTTTTCAGGTAGCTCTTTTCAGCACGTACTTGAGGAAATCAGATGTTGAGGGATGAGGAGGAGGGCTGCCATCAAAGGACAACTGGAGATGGACACACATTCCCCCACAGAATGAGAAAAAATGCAGAGGGCACAGAGACTGCAAAGTGCTGTGTGTGAAAAGACAGCAAGAAGCATGTAAACAGAGAGATGACTCGGTCAAAGCACAGGGAAGGAAATGATACCTGTAGTCCAAAGGACAGAAACCACCTTAGAGAGTCCTCTCCGAGACTATCACAGTGATGGAGCACCAGCATTATCCTCTTAGCTTGCAGATCTTCAACTGAATGATGCGGAATAACAAACACAAACATTGCAGTCTCCTTTCATTCATCCTGCACGCTCTGTCCAGCTAAAAGCAGAAGCGTCACCTCTCTCAAGCACTGAGCTACAGGCATGACAAATGGGATTACCTGCCCCTGTCCTATATACAGGGGGCTTGGCCAGCTGCAGGTAATAACACGCACGTTACCACCCAAAGGGCCTTACCGTAAAATCTACGGTCAGGTACCTCCTTCTGAGGTAGAAGTTCCACCTCTGTCAGAAAAGGTACAGAAAAAAGGAAGATTTAAGGTTAAAATGCCACTGTCGTAGGGGATCGAGGTTTAGTTCCCAGAGGTGCCTTTAATTCTGAGATAGGGAGGGTTTTTTTCTGAAAGATATTAAGAGCACGTGGAATGATAAAAGGGGCCATGGAAATTCCTTACAGACACACTCGTAGCAGACACCTGGAGCTCCACAGAGTCCCAGCTAAAGCTCTGCTGAGCTCTGTACCTGTGGATCCTTCACGGCTTAAAGCTGGCAAACACCCTGTAAGGAGGTCGTGTACCTCCTGAGATGGGGTATGAGCAGTTTGGGGAAAAAAAAGGATTCTGTGGCAGAGTTTCTCTGTTCAAGGGAAATTCGGTCTCCTTGAAGGTTAATGGGATTACAGGAAAGATGACTGAAGTTGGCAGAAGAGGCTAAAGAAGGAGGGCTGGAGCTTCCCAGGCAGCCAGGTTGTCTTCCACCCCACATATTCTCGGAGAATCTCAAGTTCCAGAAAGCAATCAGTCACTCAGCACACAACCAAACCCACCCCGTGGGCCATTTCTGCACAGACACCATTTAGCATCACCAGGACGGCACAAACCAAAGCTGTCTGGGAATAGAAACTGGCAATGGCAACCCTCAACCAACAAAAGGACTGAATTATTTACCTTTTAAACTGGGAAGAAAATAATCCTATTTCTACTCTACGGTTGCAGAAGCTGTGCGGCACCCCATCAAGGACAGATGCCTTGTTGCACAGCATCAGCCACTGTTTTACCTGCAATGTGTGGGAGCTCAGAAGCAGAGCAGTGACAAAGAAGCCTCGGAAAAACCAACTCACAGCCTCCTGCAGCAAGCAGAGATCTCGAGCAGCCATAAAAGAATCAGCAGCTCCCGTTGGGCTGAGATGCATCTGTCAGCTCCTGGAGCCACCGCAGGTGATAAGGGGGCTTCTTACCATGTTCCTGCCACCTCTCTTCCACATCCTTCTAGCAGAGAATGCCCTGCACATCCCACAGCTCCTTCACTGCCTCCAGGAAAGAAAGACTGAAAGAGGAATTATACAGACAGCTACAGGAACCAGGCTTAAACCCATCTCAGCGCAATAACCGAACGACCGACCTGCTGCCCCTGCCTCCCCCATCCCAAAGCTGTACGTGTTGGGAAATGGCTAGATCAGCCCTGCATTTGGGGAGCTTGGGAGGAAGCGTTTCACGTTGTTTTTCAAGAAACGCGTCCGTTTTCCCTTTGTTCAGGTGAAAATTTCAAAACCTCAGTTTGAGTCCGAGATTGAGCTGAAAGAAAAGGCGCATCAAAAGGAAATGAAATGGACCCGGGCGCCCAGCAGCTACCGCCTGAGCTGCAGGGAAAATGTGGAGCTCAGAAAGCAGAAACTGAGAGACACAAATAACATCTTTACTGTTTTCTGTTATAGAACAGGTAGGATTTCTGAGCAGTAGAACAAGGTATTGAAAAAAAAAAAAAAAAAAAAAAAAAAAAAACAATTAATGACTGCAGAGAATGCCAGTAACTCTCCTGGACAAGCAATAGGCTGTATCAGGCAGCAGCAGGAGCTCAGACTCCATTTTGATTTGAACTCTCAGATGTTTCATTTTGGTCCACGTCTGATCTTGCAGGCGTTGTACTGCACACACACACACGCAGAGTTGTGGTACAGGAGCAGGATGCAGCTTGACCTCCTTCTAAAGTCTTGCTTTCAGGCGTCCACACCAGGTTTCCAGGGCCTTGGTGCCCAGGTACAGACTGGAGGAGCTCATAACAATGGCTGAGGCTGCTCAGAAATAGTATCCTAACTGAAATCCATCAGTGAGAAGGGCACGGTTGAGGATTAACAAACATAAGATGGTAACTGCAGTGATGTCCAGGAGTGCAGCACCAAGTCTGCTGCTGCTCCCATCCAGCTCCAGACACTCTGAGGTTCTGGAGGCCATGGAAGTCATGTACTTCATTAAGGCAACCTGAAGTGATGGGGGTTGAGCAACCTCAATGAAGAACTGTGTCTGCTCCTGGTGAACCCTAGGGCCAGGAGAACAGGAGCACATAAATCCAGGAATGGTCAGAACAAGGAAAATCAGACACCATAAGTCCAGTAAACAGCATCCTCTCTCCAACGGAGGCCAGGCACATGAGCAGGGAAGGAGACATGGGAAGGACAAGTGTGCCGTGATGCCCCTCACCTCTGGCAAACTGCTCTGCACAGATGCCCTGAGAAAAAAGGGATTTGGCAGCCCACAAAGACCCTTCCTATAAATTCTTCCTATCGCCTATTAACCTGTGCAAAGCTCTTATCCTGCACAACGCACAATGGCTATGAATTAAACTGCTGAACTGCACGTATGTAAAGAACTACTCCATTTTCTAAGGAGACTGCTGCCAGTTTCACTCAACGTCCCCCAGTTCTTGCAGCAAAGAGCCATCAAGATTGCTCACATTCCCTATCTGACACAGGACTTCATAGACATACAGCTTTCAGACATGGCAGGAGGGTATATGTACTACGGTATCCCAACACTTGTGCTAACAGCACTTGCTCAGTGCAAGGAGAGACCTTTTCCACTCAAAACGGACACAAGCACAGGCAGATGCCCACAAATACAAGCAAATCCCTTCCAAAGAAGAGATTGCACCACAAAACAAAGCTTTGAGAGCAGTCCACAACACAAATTTCGTGCACAGGGGAGGGGGGCACTCACTAAAAGCACAGCCATGACAATATCTTGAGTGAGCAACTCCTCTTTAGCCCCTTTGGCTCAGTTTAGATGTCATGCCTGAGGCGGCCTGAGGCAGGCGGCCTGTTGCCCGCCGCCTCCTTTCGGGAGGCCTGCCCTGCGGACCCCTGCCTTTCTTCTTCCCCTCAGTGCTTCCCTCCACACCAAGATGTCCTCGAGAAGTGCTGACAGCCTCTGCTGTGGCATCCCCGGGGTCTTCTGCTGGATTAAAGCCTCTTGCAGAGAGTTGCTCCCACAACATTTGTCCCCCTGGGAGTGACGCGAAACCTCGGTTCAAGTATTATCGATCGCTTCTGATGGCACCCAAAACTGCACTAGACGCTGCACAATGTGGAGAAAAATAGCACTTAACTTTGTCCCCAGAAGAAAGAAAGGAAAAATTAAACATTGCACAGCAAGCAACAACAGGCCGAGGGCTAATTTGTGACAGAAAAAGCAGAAGGGGCCTCACGAGTGACCCCGCAGCACACGGGGGACCCCCGGAACTGCCTGCTGCACCCTGCCTTGCCCTCCCCTTATTTGAGGGGAATTAAAACAAAATGTGGAGGGTTTAATCCTTCTCTCCACCTGCAGTAATAGTAGAACCTGCTGAGAGCCACTACAGCTTCTGGGCACGACAGGGTCCCTGCCTCGGGAGGTGCCTTTTTTTGCAACCCATCACCTACAGAGGGACGCCGTGGCGGGCAGTACCGCCGCCTTCAGTAAGATTACAAAGCACGACATCACACAAGGTTTTGCCCTTTGTGAAACACTCGTCAATACACACCACAATACACGTACGACCTAAGGAAGAGGTTGAAAGCCTCACAAATTGAGGCTTCACAACATCGTTTCAGAGGAGGCTGGCAGTGCCCAGAAGGCCGCCGGAGAAGCAATTTAAAGGTCACTTCTCCGTGAGCAGGGGTGGCGATAAAACCCAGCGGCCTCATCTGTGGAGAGGAATAGGCGATGTGAACAGAAGCGCAACCAGATAAGTCGGGAGGTATTAAAAAAATAAAGGCAAGCCCTCTAAGGCTCTGGATTTGAGCTCCTAACAAGGAGTCCTAATTCATACCGAGAGAGCTTCAGAACAGCCCATCAACACTTGGCCCTCCCCGCTAACTGGTTTCTTAGATCTGCTGAGCTGTTTGGGCTGAATGAGCAATTAGAGTATAAGAAAACAGATGGCTCTATTTGGCAACTTCTTTGAAAGTGTCATTTTGAGACTAGCCAGGTCATATCACAACTAAATTACTTCAGATTAACCGCTTTCAGACGACCTGTAATAAAAAGCTGAAACTATTCAAGGCAGCATTCTCTAAGACTGCCAAACTGATTGCACCTATTCAACCACCAACATATCCTAACATTAACAACGGAGTCAATTATTCCTCATTAATAGGATATTTAACCATTGTGGAAGAGATGCACGCTTGGCAAACAGGAAGCATTTAAATGCTGAGTATGTCCGTTTCTTTTTCCTTTATTTTATTCAAAACCCCAAAATTTTGGCCCATACAGGGAATTACTGCTTTTCTAAAATGCAGCCGCCATTGGGAACAAACTGGGGTACTGCTGAAGAGTAACAGTGCGTGGACCGAGAGTGAAGAAAGATAGGGGTCACGTCCTCGCAGACAGAACTTTAATTGCTAACACAAGCCTGTTCTGCAACCCAAGAGCCAAGGCATCCATCCATCAGACACAGACACGCGTTCAACATCACAGTCAATAAAAGTCCGGCGGGTAAACCCGTGCTCCCATCTCCAATCCGGTTGCAAAGAAACAAACAAGAGCTTAGTGAATAATTCTGTTTGGATCAAGACTCTCAAAATAATTCAGGATGGAAGGGACCTCAGGCAGTGATCCTCTCTTACTCCCTTCCCCAAGAGGGACAATTTCAAAGCTGCATTATGGTTGATCGTGGCCTGTCCGCTTGGTGTCCCAGCGTCTCTGAGGACAGAGACTCTTGTGTATAATATTAATACAATAATTATGCAATTAATTCTTTATCTCTTCATAGTAATCTTGGTTCTCCAAGACTGGCAGAGTAGAAAAAATAAGAACAAAGTTGGACTGAATGTTAGGAAAAGGTTCCTCACTGAGAAGTGGTCGGGCACTGGAACAGGCTTCCAGGGGCAGTGATCACGGCACTGAGCCACCAGAGCTCAAGGAGCCTTTGGACAACACTTACAAACACAGGGTCTGCTTTGGGGGGAGGTGCTTCACTTTTGGTGTCCGAGTCCTTCTGTGGTGCCACTGTCACTTTTTGCAAGCAGGTGGCCATACTCAGCATCTCTCTGCACTTAGGTCCACTTCTATCCCCCCACAGCCATGTCGCAAGACTTTCTGCTACCTCATTATCTGACTGCAGTCTTTCTTGTTTGAGAAAGCTGTCATGCACAAGGCTCTCTCTCCCTCTGTTTGCAGAGTTGCTTAGGAGTTTTTTACCCATAAGGAAGTGTGTCATCACCCCAGGCAAGGCTGCCCTCTGTACATACCTTTATGGCATTTGTGGACCTGAGGATTTTTTTTGGTTCTGGTCTCCGTGTGTTTGAGTCATCTGCAGGTAACTGTGCTGATCCTCGTGGGTCCCTTCCAACTCAGGATTTGCTACGAGTCTAAGATTCTAAAACACACACTAAAGAAAGCTAATACAACTAGAAGACAAATTCAGCCAAAAAGCATAATTCTCCCGTTCCCAATTTCAGAAACCAGCTGTAATTTGAGAAAGGACTTGGGATTTTCAAGGCTTTACTGGAATTTGCTCTGAATGATCACCGTTAACTAAAATTTCCACGTTACCTCCCAGATGGCACCCTCAGCAGCACAAGGCTTCTGTGTGTTTGTGGAGACATCAGCGCGGCTTCAAAGCAGTCACCACCATGCCAGGACACCCTGTGCTGCTGATGCGGCCATGCCAGCAGCATCGTGGCCGTGCAGCATAAACACAACTGTTCTCATGCAGTCGAACCCCAAGGAATTCCAAAGGATTAGACAGAGGTTTGAGCAAAATAAAAGGGTGATGTTTTCTAGGACAAAACCAGTCCCACTGACGAGTAATCGTCATCCGTTTCAACCACCGCCACTGTATTTCAACGTCCAATTTTAAATCAAGAAGTAAATCAATCTGAACTTCCAGCAACACAAAACACACGAAGGAATCTTAAGCTGGTAATTTTATGTTCACTAGACGCCCATTTCATATAAACTACCAGAAAAATAGACAACACGACTGAAATTCACTTTCATTTACCCATCCACACAACCAGACTGCAAGCCCATGACTGATTTCCATCCCAAAGAAGCTGTTGGCAATTCACTTGAGAGTCTGGCAAACACATCTTCCCAAAAGCCTGAATCCTACTTTTCCGTTTGTTTAATCATAGATAGGCCCAGCTGGAGGCAGGGGGTGTGCAATTCCGTTTTTCTGAAAGACACTAAATGCAATCTATGCAAATTAATGTTTTTAAAATAATTTATAAACGTAGCCTATAATATTAAGTCTTCAGCTTAAGTCCAGCAACCTGTCTGATGCAGAACTTGAAGAAAATTGGATTCCTTAACCAGAATTTACCTATTCATAATCAAATTTTAACAGCAGAATGAGTTAAAAATTGAAATTGCCTAAACCAGTTTTTAAATGGGATCTCCAGAATGAATTTATTTATGCCTTTTCACTATTCCAGCTGGAGGTTGCTGGATTCCTCTGCCAGGCACACATCTTGCAGCATTGCCACCAAGAAACTCCAAAGGACTTCCAGTTGTTAACAGGATCCTGGATCCTGCAGAAGGAAAACTTGATCTCATAGTTCTCCTTTTGGAAGGTGATCTGAACCACAGGTGAGAGCTCACAGATACTCTGGGAGAGGGATTTAACAGCTCTGGGGAAAAGGGAGCCCTTCAAACCATTCAACTGATTATTTTTTTTTAATATACATGTGCTATTTTAATAGCTAGCCACCTCGCTAGGATCATTTTTTAAGAAACTGATCCTGCAGACATTCTGTTTGCATTGGTAGCTCTGAGTCATGAAATGAGTCCTAGTGCTGCCAATGGACCATCACTTAGCAGGGCTTAAGAAAACATGATACTTAAGGGAAAATAACGTTTGGCCTCCATATTTTGCAAGTTTCTTTTACTTAAAAAAAAAGATTTAGGCAGTTACAAACAGCTGTAGACCACCCAAATTACTGATCCTTTTCCAAGTTCACAAATAGAAAGGATGGGCACACTTCTGCTTTTAGCATATTCAGCGCTTCGTACCAACCTTATCTCTTTGTACAACCAGTCTGGCCGAAAGACCTCGTTCCACAAGACACTTCTATTATTAATAACATTACAAATATATACATTAACATCTGACGTGGCTACAGAAGACATCACGACATCCCACAGCCTGGCGTTTTATCAGCTGTAAGGGATTTCCCCAGCCTAAAAAAGCAAAAACTCTCAGCATCCACACACCCCCAGCAGTGGGACCAACACAGGGACTGCTTTACTCCTTCCCATCACTACCACCTGAAAAACGAGGAGCTTTTAGCTCCATTGCAGTGCATGCTTTAAGTTATTTAAGATTTTCCTTTTCTTTCCCCAGCTTCCCCCATGTTTCTTCCACTGTTTCCTCCCTGGCCAGGAGCAGTGGATGGAAACCTGCTCCACGCCCCTGCAAGATATTCGGAGGATGTAAGTGGAAACTCTTTGCTCCTTACACTAGAAGAAAACCGCAATCAACACGAATAATAAGTGGAATTTCTCGTTTCCAAGTGTTTCTGGATGGGTAGGAAAAGAAGGAGGAAAAAAAATGTTCCAGCTCTCACTGCAACGTATCTTAAAGACATCACTTCTATATCCAGGATCAAACAAGCTACCATTAAAGCACCGTGGGCTGCTCTTAACTTGGGAATATCGTACACTCCCTGCTTTTTCTGGATTTGTTATACAGCTTTCGATAGCAAGAACTACCTTTAATATGAGAACAGAGGTAAATCCTGGTAACAAACAAATTCAGATCCTTATTGCCAGTAGCGAAAGGCTATTTGGGACAGGGAAAAACTGCAGCTGAAGCTGTTTGCAAGGTCTTTGAGACAACAGACACATCAGGTCACATTTTTACAACACAACTTGTCTTGTTATGTCTTAGAAGATCACTCAGTTGCCATCAGAACCGTCTCGTGTATCTTTCTGATCCCCACAACCACCTTTATTCGATGCTTGTGCACAAGGCTTTTTGGGTGTGAAGCAAGATAAAATGATTCCATTTCAAAACCCTTCATTTCAAACCTAAATTTTAAGATATATTTTTCTTTAAGAAAGGTAATAATCTTTTAATCCAGAAGCCCATTTTCCCCCTCCATGCCACTGAAGCCATGACTCCCGGCACACGGCTGAGTTTGCAGCCTGCCGAGCTAGAGAGAAGTCAGTAAATCCAACAACTGTTCACTAAAAATTCAGGAAAAAACGTAGCATGACCTCTCCAAAACATTTATAAAAATACGCTATCTTATTCACATCACTCATTACATAACAACAGAAGACTTGTATTTATCTTTAATAAGCGTATTAAGGATTATCACGGAATTACCCAATGTCTTATTTCGCGGGAAGCAAAGTGGCTGTAACGAGGTACAGCCCTACGACACTTATGGAAACAGACACAGCGAGGGAAGCAAAACAGCTCCGACAAAATCCCTTGATTGTGGCAACACGGTAATAACTAAAGAGTCCAGAAGTAGTGGAGCAGATTTTCGTGCTGCCAAAAGGGGAACAGCAAGGTGCTCCAGGATGCCTTACAAGGAGAAGCGGATTTTCATGTGCGGCACTAAAACCAGAAAAGAGCAGAAGAGATAAGGCAATATTTGCAGAGATTAAATTATTTGTAATCAAGGGGGGTCCGGGAATTCAGGAAAATGTCCCTGTAGGCTGCCCGGTGCTGGATCTCGCTGCCCTTCCTCGCACCTGGTACAAGGTCGGGGATTCAGGCCGCCGCTCCAGCTCACGCACGGTAATCCTGCCACATGATGCTGCAATACCTCGGCTTGGCACGGGCAGCTTTTTCTTCTGACAACAAAAGGCTCTTTTTCAAAGAATTTCACAAATAATTGTTTTTCAGAATATGGAGATGTTCAGCAACGCTGACAAGAAGCGGACGAAGGACGTGGAAGGCAACACAAGGAAGCCAAGTGTGCGTAGCTCAGGGACCCCTAGCCCTCTCACCTTCCTCCTCCTCCTCTCCTTTTCCACTTCACGTGGCTGATGGGACAAGTCACATGCTGGAAGAAAACAACGTTTTATAAAGGTTTAACTTTGAGAGAAAAATACCATGTATGAGAGCAGTATCATACTGCAAGAATAAGGGATAAAACACGACTGATTTTTGGTCCAGGTCTGACAAACTCACTACTAAACGCTGTGAACAAAAGCTTTGTGAAATTCAGAAAGAGAATTGGGGTTTGAAAGTAATTCACAAGCACAGACACATTTTAAAGGTGAAAACTCTCAAGTATCAGGACTCGCACACATCAAATAAAACATTCTAAAAGGATCTCTCAGAAGCAGCTCTTTCTGAAGTCACTCCTGATGGGGCTTCTTCGGTCTTCCATTGAAGGCTGTGTTTTTGTATCACGCAACAAAATTCAAGTGGCCAGAAGAAGGACTGATTAAAGAACCATGTTAAGCATCGCACTTGATTTTTATTCAGAAATCAGCAGATTTCTGCATTGAACCTCTCCAGAGGTGGAGAGGAGCAGCAGAGGTTCGCCCCTCGCACCTCGCTGCCCTGTGTCCCCACATGCTCACACGTTGCATCACCCAAGAGAAATGGGGGGAAAAGGAAATGAGGGACGTATTGTGTAATCTGAACATTAACATTTTACCCACATTTGTTCAACAGGCTGCTCAAGAAAAGGCACTTTTCTTCCCTTACAGTTCTGCCCTCCCAAAGACATTAAGCCTGAAGATTTTCGTAGCTGCGCCTTATTCTTCAGCATGAAATGAGAACTGACCCAGCTCCTTTAGCTTTGGAAGACAGGAAAACAGCCCCACACAGCAACCCAAACACACATCATCATCACATAGCAGGCATTTCCAACTCTAAATACCAAATTTGTTGTTTTGATTGGGTTGTGTCACTGTTGAGAAGATAACACGAGCGGACGGCAGCATTTGAAATGCACATTTGGTTATCGTAAAATAGCTCCGCTCTAGCCAGCCAGAACCAATTCTTCCAGAGGTGTGAAACCCCTTCTCAGATGCATTACCTTTATATTTTAATCCCCCCTGCCTTCAATTTATCTTCCTGCAAAAGGCAGCTGAGAGCCTGGTTGTGGCCTGAGCGATGCAAGATCGCACACCTTGCGTTTGGGCTTTCTTCTTTTCAAAACCACGCCTATTTCACAGGTGGGATGAAAGAAATTAAAAAAGGACGGTCACAAGATGACAAAGCCAATGAGAACGGAAGGAAAAGAGCTGAAGCAAAGCGACAGAGAGAAGGAGGAGCTCAGCCCACAGCCACTGCGGGGCGTGCGGCACGGCGAGGGCCGCAGCTGTGAGGTGACAGCAGGAGCAACACCAGCGTGGGTTTCCTTTACAGACACACGTATGCCCACTATAAAATGATTTAATGAAACGGTCAGGAGAGGAGGAATGCTTTTCCTTCCATCTGACTGCCCACCAAGAGCCCTGGGTGAGATGCTCCAGGCAGCCCATGGCCTCGGGTCCGAAGCAATCCTCAAGCAATGGCAGCAGCCGATTCCTACACGGCACCCAGCTGGGATCCTGCAACCAGACACAAAACCTTCACACAAAAAACCGTAAAGTTATTTTTTTTCACCCCAACAAATTATTTTAAAGGAGCAAAAGGATTTTTTCCCCCCCTTTAGAGATGAAAAAACTTAATACATATTTCCTCTCATGTAGAAAATATTCCGATTGCACTACAGAGGCCCATATTTTGCTGATGCACTTCCAGCATAAAATAACACTCAGGAAAATGAATTTTTAAAAAAACACAAAAGACAGTAAAATACCTACATTAGCAGTTTTGAATACCTACACCCACACGGCAATCCACAGGGATAAACCCAACAAATTCATACGCTTGTTAATTAGCTCTTATTGCCTGCCACACGTACAAATGAACAGCATTCCTGCCACCACGGCAGTAATCTGCAGTCTGAACGCGTTTTTATCATCGCATCAGCTGCAGCCACCGCCAGCTCTGACAACAACTGAACGGCTTGGCAGAGTGCCTCAAATTACTGCCGACTAAAAGCACTTTAAACCGTCCTGCTGGAGCTTGACATGACAAATAAAGCGATGATTCATAACCGAATTACGCCGAGGCACTGGGGAAAGGCAGCGAGCGGGCTGCTGCTGAGGGGAGCTCGCCGATCCTCCCCACTGTCGGCCGGGGCCGAGGATGCTCCAGTGACACGGCGGGGCCGTAAATCAGGCAGCGAAGGAGCCTAAATGGAGGGAGGTATTAAGGGAAGCCCGAGACTGTAAATAAGCTGCAGCAGTGGCACACGGGCTATGGACTTCCTATCCGACATCATTCCACTCGATTACTTTCCTATAATCCTTTTAATTCAACAGGAGAGCCGACGACCCATCCTGCAATCCTGGTAACACCTTCTACCAACTTTAAAAGCGAAGTACTTAGTAACCCCAAATGAATATCCCCAAGAAACTAAAGCAGAGACACCATTCTATCCATTTATTAATGCCCATCAAAACCTTTAATGAACTGACAAAATCCTGTGAAACAACCCTTGCAGCCCATCAACAAGCCATTTGACTGTCAATGTGAAGAAAAGGGAATTTTTCAGTCCTTTTCCAGGCATTTTGCTAAAGAAACTCATTACAAATCCAACCTGCCCATAAACAAGGCGATACCACCTTCCTATACCACTTTCCTCAATGCCAAGAGCTTCCGCGATCAATCCCGAAGGGCAGCAGACTGAAAGAAGCCCCCAGTTCGCCAAATTTTCAGCACTGCACTGAGAGATTACAAGGTCAGCAGCAAACCCAAGGACTGGGTTGATCTCGTGGTAGCTGTGAGCAGACGGGGAGAAAGGCAGCACAACTACACCCGTAGGGAAGTACCAGTGAAGGGACGGGGCAGCAGCAGCAACAAGGCCAAGTGAGGAGACCAAGATTAAGAAACGACATCAAACTAGATTGAGTTTGAAAAATAAAAAAATAAAAATAAAAAAGAATAAAGACATGTTACCACTTAGCCTATTTTTAAGTCCCTTCAGAAACAAGACCTCTGCTTAACCTGCAGTCAAAGATCTGTCTTGCCCAGCTTTTGGGGGACCCTGTATTCAAGAAGTTATTTTCTGATTAATTTTCCTTCCTTCAATGAGATTAATGTCTTCTCAGTGCCCCCTTTAAGACAAGATAAATAGGATTCTGGCCACCCAGAACAGGTTAAAGCCAACATACAATCCCTAAAGTCATCATTTGATCTATAACACTTGGTAGAGCTTTTATAAAGAAGACACATCCTAATTGATTAAGGATCTTATAATAAGCATGTCTGTATGACAAAGTCAATGCCAAGGCAGGCAAGGCTCTCAGGGTACCGTCCATCTTCCCTAACCTCACTCATTTAAATTTTCAGTATCTAAGCGACACTAGTGGTCCAGACTTCCCCCCTCGACAATTGTAAGAAACTTCAGAGGCAAATTCACCCCATTTTGATGTAACTAGGTGCTTCACTTTTAGGTAGTAGAAGTTAGAAGAAATTCATTCCCCCAGGATTGCCCTACCACTCAGCCCAATGTTTTTAGAGAGAGAAATCTGGAAAAATCGCTGACAAAGTTCTACGTATATACGGAACAAAATGAAAGTGCAGTTAGCGATGTACAGCTCCGTTTTGCTTTTTGAACTCATAATCTTGACAGCACGCTGTCTTTTATTTAACTACAAATTACATGCTCAGCTGCGTACAAGACACAAAACCCGAAGTTTCTCCTTGTCCCCAGCTGTGATATCCAAAAATACTGACAGGCGAAAGGCACGCACTGAAGTACCAAGGAAAATGGCCTCAAGTTTGCGTGTCTTCTCCCTGTTTACATTTGTATTATGTCTAACTGCAGCCTTCCGGCACCTAATTCACCTAGTTACATTTCTTCCTCTCAGCATCTCACTTCTGGTTTGCAGACTCATGCCAGCCACAAGTCTCGTTGTAGGAATGGGATGGCCAGCACCTCCAAGGACTCGATGCATCCGTCCTCGGGGAGGTTGACCATCTGGGAAAATCATTTCATGTCTGCAAGAGAATCCTACGGCTGTTTTGACTTGGAGACCACTATTTCCATACTTCAACACAAACTGGGTAGTAAATACGGGCAAGGAACCCATCTTCAAAATGAGGGAGAACATGGTGCAAAAAGAACTTGTAATAACGTTCTTAAGGCAACTTCTGCTCCCCTAGCAATTTGTCTTCAGTTTTCCCAATATTTTTGTACCTGGCTTCTTCTTCATTACATAACTAGACCCTATCCAAGGTTAACTACGATCCTAATGATCTCTCATTAGCTAAACGTGCCAGCAGAACACTGCCAAAGGAAAAGAAGGTCAAAACCTGCCATTAACAGAAGGAAAATTTCAAAGGACCGGGAAAACAGCTGTTTTTAGCTTTTCCTTCTTAAAAGCTGTAGCATGTAAGGATCCACTCCCCTACTAAAAAGCTGTACAATGTGGACCCCTGAAAAGGGTTCTGCAATAAGCGAACCGTACAAGCATAAATGTTTAAGAACAGCTGGCACCTGTTGTGTAGTATCTCATGACTGAATACGGCATTTGATACGAAAAAGAGCTTTTAAATCACAAATACTTAGTCCACACACCACGAGGGCCACCAGCCAAAACCCACTGCATGTCATTTCCTTTACTCTGCTCTCCAGGGGCACAGGGCTACTCCCAAATCGCACGCTCCTGTTGTGCAGGATTTCATCTGTCTAGCAATTGGAGGCTTCGGAGACTTTTATGTGGGATGAAAAGGAGAAAGAGGGAACCCTCAGCCTTAAATTACCGCATGTTAAAGCGAATAAAATCTTCAGAACAGCGATGTCTAGACAGCGCCGACTTCTTTGTCTTGGGGAAGAGGGATTAGGACAGAAAACTGGCTGCGCTGTTCCTTGGTTGATATGAAAGCTCGAAGACAGTTTGGGCTAAAGGCTTGGCAACATTCCAGAAACTACTTTATTACAGGAGAACCGAAGAAAAGGAGGTCTGTAAGGCAGGAGAGTAACATTTCTGCCTAGCAGTCACAGCAATTAAGGAAGCTGTCTTGATGAAGGGGAAAAAACATTGGAACAGGACCCAAAGGCTCCAAAGAGCAGGAGAGAGTAATTCTGAGACTAGGTCAAGACTCCAGAGGCGATTACCTTTCCAATTCAAGACTTAATGCTATAGACATGCCTCGAAAAGCTGACCAGAGAGATTTTGCTGATACCACGGATGACCCCATAACGTCTGTATGCTCAAGCACCAGTGAAGCATCAAAAGCGAACGCTGAAAACTTGGCAAGTTAGGCTCAAAAGTGACAGAACTAGAAAGCCTTCTCCTTCCTTCCATTTACATTTTTTTTAAAAAAAGCTAAATATTTTGTATACCTGGCATCACTAGGTAATTAAACATCTCAACTTGAAAGCAGCCATCTCATCACAGATTTCTGGAAGAAGCACAGAATGGACTTCACAGAAAGTTTTCAAAAAAGAGGGCTTCTCCTCCTGGATTTGGATCGATTCCACCATCATTTGAACTTGTTTTTATTAGGCTTCCATACGACTCCACTCCCTCAATTACCCCACTATCTGAGCAAGTAACAGCCCCAATTATACCTGTTAAAGCTGAAATAGCTGGTGAGGTTCTTCCAAACAAAATCTGTTATGGGACTGCTAGATAAAAGTAATCTTATCGAATCCCCGATCCTATTGGAAACTTCAAACACTCACTTCAAAGGGCTGCTTCAGCAAACAAACCAGCTGAGTCAATTTAATGCTTCTAATAGTAGGAAGAACCACTTTTTCCAAGTGGGGAAGGAAAACAAACGTACCCCAGCTGATGGGTTCACATTGTCCCGGCCGTGCCGTACGCTGGTGGTACTAGCACACCAGGCTTGTTCCTAGGGTTGTGCTGACTGACAGCAGTAAACAAAACGGAAGCTCAAAAGCTTTCAATCATGGCCAAAAATCCATCTGCTGAATGAGGCAGATACTGGCAGCTCTCTGCCCCAAGGATTTAGGGGTTTTCAGGGAGGAGAGAAGAGCATGGGGCTCTTGCAAGGGAACGGGAAGGCCTTTACCTGTCAGAGCCTGAGCTCGGGCCCGGAGCACTTTGCATCTTCGCCAGCCAGGAGCATCGACAGCAACTGTCCTGGGTCAAGGACCTCTACTCTTTACCCTGTTTTGAGTGTTAATGTTATCAACTGTAGCAGGAGAAACAAATATGGGAGCCAAACAAGCTGACAGATCTGTGATGGAAGAAGCAGTGAAAGGAAGGTGTGGGGAGCTGGGGGTCAGCCTCTTCTCACAGGTAACCAGTGATAGGACCAGAGGGAATGGCCTCAAGTTGTGCCAGGGGAGGTTCAGGTTGGAAATGAGGAGACATTTCTTCTCACAAAGAGCAGTCAGGCATTGGGACGGGTTGCCCAGGGAGGTGGTGGAGTCCCCGTCCCTGGGGGTGTTCAAGGCAAGGTTGAACGTGGTGCTTGGGGACATGGTTTGGTGGGTGACAGTGTTGGTAGGGGGTGGTTGGACCAGATGATCTTGGAGGGCTTTTCCAGCCTCAATGATTCTGTAATTCTATGATGTCTGTGTGCTGCTAAAGACACCTCTCATCTTGGTCTGTCCGTGTTTGCTGTTATCAACCAAGCAGTGTTGAAAATGCCATGCCGAGGTAGCTCTGGTTTCCCTGAGGCATGGAGGACATTTCCAGTTTCACGCTCCACAGTCCTCCACAACAACATCTCAAGGTGCATATTTGGATTCTAGGTTCCTCACTCTCCATATTCAGCCATTCAAGCACAGGATTTCTTCTGGGGTATAAATGCACTACAGAATTTACCAAATCAGTTTAATTAAAATAAATATATAAATACACAACCCCCAGCCAACAACGAAAGCAGGGCAGAAAGGGAGAGCTCCCTCCAGGTTGCCTAAGACCTCTTATAACTGCTTCCAAAGCCTGCTACCAGTCCTCCCTAATCCTGCCTAATTAAACCCAATAAACACACAATGATGGAAATTCTGTTTTCACTACCCTTTCCTGAAGACAACTGGACAAAATGCCAAGCAGCACGTCTTGGTTTCAGTTTTAACAGGAAATATAAGTAAACACACTGTCCAAGAACCTTAATGTAGGTATTTTGAATGGATAAAACCCTTCTGGAATAACATGCAACTACCCCAGTCCTAACCCTCATAACCCTACCTTATCACTCAAGATGTTCTTGTACCTCTTTCCCTAGAGAAGCAGCTGTAAATATAACAGGAATCAGATCAATGGCAACAATAAAAGACAAAACAGAAAACAAGGAGCTCCTTTGTTTTCCCATGGCTTTGTTCCTCACATTGATTGACTTTGGTCACAAGCACAAACTCAAAACAAAGCTTGTCCTGTGGCTGGGCATTTAAGATATCCCTGTAGATTTTCCAGTTCCCTGCGTGTGAATTCACTTTGCCACCTTACCCACCACCAGCATTACAAAATGTCCTCTTCCCTTAACCTGCAGCAACGTTGATAAAATCTGGAGGAATCCATCCATCTTTGAGACCTCTCCATCCCTCATTAGGCTTCCCAAGTTTGCAGAGTGGAAATGCTCACACAGACAGCATAAGGCATAAGACCAATTTCCATCGGAGAGCATGTTTTAAATGAATTACAAGGCTCATAGCAAAAAGCACCTTCTTACAAAGAGACAATCCCATGACTTCTGGCTCTTTTGCCAATGTCCTCCGCCTGCCTGGTCTTCTTCTGCCTTGTAGCATTCCCTCCATGCCTGTTAAAGATTAGCTTTTCCCAAAAACACAAATAAGTGAACCCAATTCTAGTTCCAAACCCCTACCATGGTGGGTTGATGATTCTTAAGGTCCCTTCCAACCCAAGCCACTCTACGATTCTATGATTCCTAGCTCACATCATCTATTCTAGATTACGAGCTTCCCAGGAAAGGGAAGACATCACGTGCACTGTCTTACACTACACATGAGCAAACACAATACCTGAAGCAAAAACATACACTTTAAACTTTCAGAAGTGCAAATACTGCAGAGATGACAATTTTTTTTATTAATGTCTAACTGAGAAGGCAAGGAGAAATAGCTCTTAGCAGAAACCTCAGCCTGCCTCATAAAAAATAAGCCTTCTGCTATTCCTAATTTTCTCCTTTGCCATTACTTGATAGCAGAGGGGGAAGGAACCACTAGAAGTTGTTTACATTGTGTAAGAAAAAGCCCAAACAATAGGAAGCAATGATGTTAATGAGCAAGAGGATGATACTCAGCAGGCAACCGCTAGCAAAAATCCTCCAGGAACAAAGACCAATTTGGTGGTGGAGCCACACATGCGATTGCCAGCACTAGCAAAGGCCACGCTTTTTATTTTAATTGCAATATCCCCTTCTGAAAACGCTTCTTTTTGGCACCTGACCATTTCCAAGACAAGGCAGAAGTGCTGCCCAAGGAGTGAGTTCCCGGCTGCCCGTTTCAGAGCCTGGTGCGATGTGGGCACGGCCCCTTCGCCGTAGGAGCTCCACGAAGGGTCCGGAAAGCCGTGGTATCATTCTTGGTCCACAAAACTTGACACATGGTTAAATGTTCAGAGACGTAACAATTTGTGTGGTTGCCCAATTTTTAAATTACAACTTGCCAAAAAAAAGTGAAAAACAATCCCAATTTGTCATTTAACAAGTAATGCAGGTTGATTTCTAACCCCGACCCTTTATTGGACCAGACAGAATGATAATCACAACTCTTTGCAATGGCTCTTTGTTTTCATTTTCCATGACAGCCAGGGAAGACGAGCCACAAATGGATTCAAGCAAGGATTCTGAACAAGAGAAAAAATATTTTAAAAATCCCAAATCCCATCCTAGCATTGCCTTACACCTTTGCTAAAGCGTCAAAAATCAGAGGTCCATTTCCACCTTCACTTACCAAATCTCAGGTAGGTAAAAGAGAAGGGAATTTTCCATCGGGTTGGAAAAAGGTAGCACCTCGACAGCAAAGTCCAGCGCCCAGCAGCTTCCGGCCACGGTGCCAAAATTAGGACGAGGACACGTTTTGAATGGTTCTCCTTAGGTTTAGGAGCTGGGCACGGGGACATCCCAAGATAGGTGAGAGCTCTCAGTGTGCCTGAACCCCCGAAGCCTGGAGGTTCTTACCTGCCTCGACCAAAACCAGCGCTCACACCTACCTGCAGAAAACGTCTGCAGCTTTTCTGCTGATGATCAACAGTGAGGGAAAGGCAATTACATACTATTAGGCTTGCAAAACTGCCAAACCCTGAAATAGCCTACAGAGAACGTCAGATAACTTCAGAGGGAAGACACCATTCACCCCAGAAGACAGCAACATGCCGTTATACACCTGTATGTGCCCAAAACCAAAGGCGCTTTTTGCCCAGCTGAGCAACCTCAGGTTCATCCCACCACTCCCTCTCATCTAGGACCCAAAATCTTCTGTGAGTCCAATGTCCAGCAATGGGAAAGGTGTAGATTTTCCCAGGTAGGTGGATATCTGCACGTTTATCTGCTACAGAAACTACGCTGACACATGCTCACAAGTCCAATTACGTAGGATTTCCAAGTAAAAAGCCCAGGAAATGCTGCGACTTTTAAATTTCTATTTCCATTAGCCCGTCTGAAATGGGGAAAGGTATAGGGAAAACCAAAAAACATCAAATCCTACAGTTGTGCCAACCCGAGGATCATAAGAATGTCATTTCCAAGGTTTACCGAGGTGCCCACAGCTCAGGATCGTTACTTTGGTATCATTACTGCAAATTAAGTTATCGTACCCACGAGTTAAAAAAGAACATCGCTCTATTAAAATACATGCAAAGTTCTGGCCAACCGCTTTACAACTTTATTGCTTATAATTGCGCAGGGCTCTCGCTCTTCAAGCCCAATCACTGTATTTCACACTAAACCCTAATTATACAATCTAGCATGAAAAAGCCAGAGATCCAGGCCCTTTAACAAGCTTAGGCAAAATCAAAGGCCCACAAAGGGCTAAATCAAAAGCTGGCTCACACCAACTCTATTCTTTGTGCAGTCAACCACGACTAATTAACGCTTTTAATGTCAGTTTACCCCTTTTGGCACTATAAATCAGAACACGCAGCTTGTAGGAGTTAACAAAAGAACCCATGAAAGGTGCAGCTTATTAACCGAACGCAAATTCAAACGTGCTTAATCAGAAACAGGTAGATTTAGCAGCACTTTGCTCACCGAGCAGAGTTATCTGCAGGCTGGACGCGGAGAACACTCGTTTAGCAACACAAACAAGGCTGGCACAACGGGGAGAGGTGGGAAATTATGCATCTGAGGGAAGGACCACCAGCCCCAGCAGGGCCCTTGTGTGTGCAGAGATGTGGAATGAGCGTGGTGGGAAGAGCTACAGAGAGGTGTGGAGGCCGTACTGAGTGTCCCACGCTGATCTTGTGGCCACAAAGCCTTTGAGAACTGGGAACGCGTCCGCACGGCTCCAGCAGGAACAGAAAAGGGGTGCTCAGACAAATCCCCCGCCATCACCTACTTGGCACGGCCCCTTCGTGTTTTCTCCATCGCACGCTGCTCTCGTTTCGGTGTGGTACCTGAAGAGGTTGGGGTTTTGTTTCATGGAACACATGCCTCCGTTTTTGTGTTGGTTTGGAAATCCGCGACTCAAAAGCCTGACGCTAAACATGACCCCAGAAAGAAGCCAGGGCCACAAGGCTTTCAAGAGACACACACATTTTTTAAGAAGCGATATGGATACAATTCACTTCCTACGCTCAATGGAAGAAGAGGCCCCAACCTCATCCTTCTGGCTGAGCAGATGGACACAAGTTTTTTGGGGCTCTCTGCTCCTACCTCAGGGCAGCAGCTACAGCACACATAAACTCAAAGTTCAGAAGTAGGAATTCAGTCCTGAGCATCCTGGAAAAACTGGTGTCAGAGATCCCCTCTTCTGCTTTTGTCCTTAAGTCTTATTAAAAACTTCCTTTGCTTTTAAATCAGTTTTTGACAGTTGATTTTTTCCCCTTGTTCTAGGAAATGCCATCTTCCTAATGATGTCTCACTCCCTATCCCTCGAGCTGCAGATGTTCGTGTCGTTAGGTGGTGAGCAACCACCCCAACATGCCGAGGCAAAAACATTTGAAAGACAATTTCTTAAGGACGTAGAGATGAATAAGGAAAGTATTTGCAAGCATGCTTCATTGCATTCATGAAATTCATTCATTTCAGGTGAAATTCTCTTGATAAATTCATCATATTTTAGGGTACAGGAAAAAGTTTCCCTGTGTAACATATCACAGCATATTTGGGTAGGTACTGGAAGGGTACCTGCTCTTTGCTGACATAAGCAGCATTGCAACATTGTCCAGAAAGGAACAAAAGCCTTTTCAGGAAGTAAAAATTCCCATGAAACAAGGATGGGCAAAGTAACCACAGGTCCCAGCTTCCCACGCCTTTATTTGCAACTGCCATGGGAGAGTGAAGAAAGGGAACCCCAAACCCAGCACCTTCAGGATCTAGCTGCGGTACGTTTAGGAGAGCCTTGCTACTGCACGACTCCCAAGGAGCACGGGACAATGAAGGAGATGATGCTCAAGAGAAAGAAGGGTACCTACGTTCTCCACCACCGACCAAGAGCATCCAACTCTCCTGTTTCATCCATTGATGGCTGGACCAGATGCAGCTGCTCCTGCTCCCTGCAAGCATCCTAGCCAGGTGCCAAGCACGTGTCACACTCACCACGGGGTCAGTTATGTGGTGTGGTGGAAGATGTCAATCCTTTGAGCTGCCCTCACCACCAAATAAGCATCCCCCAGGACAGAAAGTTGCCACGCCCCTCCGAGCTACTGCGTCCCTTCAAGCCACAGTGTCCCTCTGAGCCACCACGTCCCTCCAAGCCTTCCCTCTTGGGAAGGTATATCTGGAACAGCTCTTCAGTAAAGGCTCCAGAGCACCAGATGACATCCCCGAGCACCACTTTATGCTCCAGTTACGTGCACAGCACTGCAGTGTAGGTACCAACACGCTCCTGCCCACATTTCCCAAGCCACACAGATGAGCGGCGTGCTCCTAGCTCAGCACTTCGATGGGCAGTGTGTCACAGAACATGCAGGAACACTATAAAAAACCCACAATATGTGTAGACTAGACAAAAACTGCCTTTAAAAGCTTTAACAGTGTTCCGACATGACCCATTTGCCCCCAAAACATCACCCAGAGAAAAGAAGGAAACATGAATCGCTGTCCTTGGAATCAGAATCACAGAGTTGTAGGGGTTGGAAGGGACCTCGAAAGATCATCGAGTCCAACCCCCTGCCAAAGCAGGTTCCTCAGAGCAGGCTGCCCAGGTAGGCGTCCAGACGGGCCTTGATATCTCCAGAGAAGGAGACTCCACAACCTCCCTGGGCAGCCTGTCCCAGTGCTCCGTCACCCTCACCATGAAGAAGTTCTTTCACATGTTGGTGTGGAACTTCCTGGGCTCTATCTTACGGCCATTGCCCCTTGTCCTGTCCCCACAAACCATTGAAAGGAGGTTGGCCAAACCCCTGTCTCCCACCCCTCAGCTATTTATACACATTGATGAGATCCCCTCTCAGTCTTCTCTTCTCCAGGCTGAACAGCCCCAGGTCTCTCAGCCTTTCCTCACAGGGAAGATGCTCCAGGCCCCGTACCATCTTTGTGGCCCTCCGCTGCACTCTTCCGAGGAGATCCCTGTCTTTTTTGTACCAAAACGTTAGCTCGACCATAAGCAAGGAACAGAGATCTCGCTTCCCTCCTCTAACAATTACCAGATGTCCCATAGGATCCTCCTGCCCTACACAGCTTGGCTCTACAGAAACCATCTTCCATATCGCACGTACTCCCAAGAGGACCCCACAGACCTGGCACAAGTGGTCCCAGGACTCAAGACCAAACATTTTCCAGATGAGATCTGAGATTCTGAGGTGAAGGGAGCAAATCCAGAAAGCCCAAGTGCAGCCGCACGCCAAATTCCATCCAGGCACATTGTATAACAATGGCCTAATGTAAAAAAAAACACATTTACATCAAACCAGGCTATTGCACAGATAAGTGACGTATGGTTAGGTACACACAGACTTTCCACATTATGGTTAACTATTTATTTGCTGGTATTCCCCTTAGGATTTGGAAGGGGACAAGGGGTTATTTCCCGAGCAGGAAATAACCCAAGTTAAGTAAACCAAGTTAAGAGGTCGGACGCACACACATCAAGAGTTTGACTGAATTTCTTCCGTCTTTTGATTTCTGAGCACTGTTTACCGTCCTCAATCTAAAGGGTGGAGGCTCAGCCCAAGATGAAGACACCCAAAAGTGAATCTCTGAAACGGAGAGGCCCTCGGGCAGGGCTTTCCCCACAGGGCTGGAGGAGGCAGCTGGCGGCTTGTCGGCCAGATTTCCCCAGGCTCCATCAATTCCTCTCCCAAGATGTTCGCTGAGCCCACTGGGAGCTCAGACACCCAGCACACACAAAGATAAGATTAGGCTTCTTCATCTGGAGCTGAATCGGACAGAGCCACAGGACCAGAAGCTCTGTTTCTCGTACGAAGCCAGCACTTACCTTACTCTCATTTTGAAAAACATCTCGTCTTCCTCTTCTTCCATCAATGCCACCGTCACTTTTCTAATCTCTCAGCAATTCAGCCCCCACCCCTACCTCCTCCCTACCTTCCAGTCCTCCTGCAGCCTTGGAATTCTTTTTCCTTGGCCCTGCAGAAGCAGCACAGCCCTGTCTATGTCTCCTACTCTTGTGTTGGGAGGCAGCAGGCACGAAAAGGGGACAGCAGCAGCATCAAGGCCCCCCTTTTTCCCCACCTTTATCCTTTTTCCAGCTTGATATTCAACAGGAATGGGCCCATCATTCAAGATTGCCAAAAGCAAAGTTTTTCTGAAGCGTTTGGCACTTGCTGTCCCATCCCACCTGAGACATGTAGAGTTGACAAAGGTAGGAAGAGGAAGAACCAACGGCCTGGTTTTGTCCATACCCCAAAAGCAGGCATTTAATTAGGGCAGGCTTTTCCCCGGGATGGGCTGAAGCACTTCTGCAGGCTAAAATATTGAGAAGATAAGGGTGAAAAAATACATGACTGCTTGATGCATGCGTAACGTGGCGGATCCGAGAGCGGGGAGCATCCATCAGCACCGCTGTCGTCTGCCCGCGGCTGGTTTTCGGCAAAATCTGCCTTGAGTGGGAGCAGAACGCTCAGCGGGTAGCCTGGCAGGTTATGTTACTAAGCAATCAGCAAAAACATGGAAAAGGGGGGGAAAAAATGTCAGCCCTGTGTTTTTTGTACTTCTGCAGGAGAGCAGCTGGATTGGGTCAGGCCGACACTTCGGCTATCCCAACGTCTTCTCTAAAGCAACTACAGAAGTGAGAATACCCTGGGGAAAATGCAAGACACCTTGACACTTGTCCAGCACATTTTCCAGCCTGTAACGGTGTGCAGCTCAGGGATTTCCTGAAGTGGTATGCTCATATTTAATAGCTAACTACACATCATGTCATACCTCTATTATAACACGTCTTCTTACACGTAAATGCCTAGAGGACCTGACCGGTTCATAATGCCAGACGTCAAATAGAAAAGGAGTAGTTAAGATAGAAGCTGCCCCAAACAATTTACAGACCACATGACACTACGAAGTTTCTATTTTTAAAAACTCTTTCTACCTTTATTTTAAGAAAGTATAAGCTATTAGAAAACTGCCTGCAGGAAAATGATAGAAATTTTTACCAGGAAATTTATACCAGGAATCGCCCCTTCTGCCAACCCACTAGCAAACACAAGCAGTATCTTTTGCCTTCTTTTTAATACAAAATAAAAATTAATTATTTACTAAGATGATAATACGACTAAACACTATAAGCACTAAAAAAAGCAACCCTCTCAGTTCTTTCCAGGAGCAGCACATACTCACTGTGCATTCTGTTCCAGCCTGCTGATTGCCTTGGACTTATTAACTTTATAAATCAACGCAATAAAATACACTGAGCATACTGGAGTTCCAGTTTATGTATTTATTGACCCAGGAATCATGTAATTAGTTTAAAATCTAATGTGATCCTGTATGGAAGTTCATGTAACATGAACAAGGGTCCAAGCCACACCATCACCAACGCTTTTTCATCAGCCTGCACTTTCTGTTGCAGTTACCTTTCCCCATCCCCTTCCCCCAAACCTTTTTGGTCTGGGAGTTGTTTGGAGGATATTTAAACCAAAACACGACCGTTCAAGGCAACCAGAAGAACACAAATCTATCGATACCTCTCGTGGACGAACTTCCTTCGGATGGAGACAATCCCGACGGTGATCTGCCTAGGGCTGCGGGGCAGTGGGACTCTTCACAGCATTCCACAAGTCCTCAGCTGCAAGAGAGAGAGAGGAGACAGGTAAGGCTCCACCGACGAACCCACAGGACAGAAAGCATGGATGTAGAGCTACAGAATACAAAGAGGAAGAGGATGGAGCCCCTAAAATCTCAACAGATTTTCCAGCACTACAGATACAGGATGAAACACGGCAGATTTTCAACATTTGCACCCTTCCAAGGCTTGGCACCTTCCTGCAGGTACGTGCTACAGCTCTGGGACTTTGGGCAGAAAACTTGCACAAAGGCTCCATCACCTTCACGCCCTTCCTTTCCCGACATCCTGCTGCAGGTTTGCATGGAAACCAGAAACAAACAGCATCAGGAGCAGATAAAATCACAACCAGGGTCTCCTCAGCTTTCAAAACGGAGGAAAGAAGGGAATCTGATCTTTTATTTAAACACTCGCCAGCCAGCTATTTGTCAGGATTTTAGACTAAACAGGTTTTGGCCAAACATAGTTTTACATGGCTCTCCAACACCTTCCCGTCTCGGCTGACAAGGAAACCCCGCGAACTGAAAATGAAACAGCTCAAAACACGGCGCAGAAAAGGCTCACGAGCAGCTCCACATGCTTTCTGCATTACGCAGAGGAACAGAAAACCTACTGTTCGCAACCCAGGACCCGTGCGCCTTGCACGGCTTGTTTATTTTAATCAACCCAGGACCGAGAGGTTTCCGTTAAATCCTTTTGCATTATCACTAACCACCCTTCCAGCATTCCCATTCGCTCAAAAAACAGGGAGAAAACGGGCACAGAATATTGATCTCAGCTCCAGTAAAAATTTTTACTGCAGTCCCTGGGATCAACTGCTAGAGGAAAAAACCACCACACCACCCGAGATGGCGCCGAGGAACCACGTCAGGAAGCTGGGGCTCCCACACCCGGATCATCCCAACGCGGTTGGTACCACGTTGGTGGGATCCATCTGCTGTGCGGGCACTTTCCTGCTGTATTTTCACCTTGTAACGAGCACATTCATTGCTTGGAAGTTCATCGTGGTTTTAGGGTTTCTGATTTGCCTGTCTGGCCTCCCGGTTCAATGGGTACCAACCCTAAAATATATCAGCAAGCAGTCTCCAGGAGGGAGAGAAAAGGCAGAAGTGAATTCCCGCAGAAACAGCGACTTGACAAGTCTCATCACATCAAGCTCTGCAGTGGCAAATTAGTCTCTCTTTGAGCACATTTTGTTCTCAAAGTAGCCTCAGTGCTTCAGGAGGTACCAAATATAACACAGCCCCGTTTTAACTTCCTTCCAGGAATACACACAGTCATTTATCAAGAAGACGTGGGCTGCAGTTTCAGTTCCAAAAGCTCCAGTAACGTTCTGTAAAATTAAACAAATGACTCCTTTTGTGGCGAGAAAGAAACAGAAAAAAAACAATCTGGGTCCTAGCAAGCGGGGAGCGAGCCACCCCCGAAGCCTGCAGTTCCTCCTCCATCCTCGAGCCATCTTCTGAAAAGCTCCCGGCGAGCTTCCCACCAGCTACGGGGTCAGCGGGCCCTCTTTCCACTGATTTTACACCTCAAATCTAGGGGTGCTCAAGGCAAGGTTGGATGTGGTGCTTGGGGACATGGTTTGGTGGGTGACATTGGTGGTAGGGGGACGGTTGGACCTGATGATCTTGGAGGGCTCTTCCAACCCTACTGATTCTGGGATTCTACAACTCCACACCTGCCTTTCTTTGGTTGGGTTTCCATCGGGCCTGCTCTGCAGCTTGGTAAAGTCCTTCCGACTCAGCAGAGTCGCCCTTTTTGGTGTTGGGTTTGGGTTTTTTTTGGTTCTTTTTCCTTAGGTCCTTTTCTGCTTTTCCTTGACCAGCAGTCAAAAAGACGAGGCTTCAAATAACTTCATGCTGCTGAGCTGTAGGGAGATGAAGGCCAGCCGGCCGCCTACGCACACAAAACATCACTGCCCTCTAAGCTTTCAAAGAGCACTCAAAAACGGTGGGGATTTAAGATAAATGCTTCAAATGAGTACTAATAAAAATGCAGTTTCATGTGGATCTTCCTCTTAACTTCAGTGAGAAGGCGCAAGGCATAAATGCAAGCACATAAATGTAATTACGACTGCATCAAGCTCCTCACCGTACTCTCCTGTTCCATCTCGTACCCACATCTCCTCCCCTTCCAGCTACAGTCCTGGGCTACCACGTCCCCTAACCACAACGACTGCCACACGTGTACAATTTACGTGGATTTGCAGAGAAACACAGCCAGTCCCAACCCAAGCCTTCAGGTAGAAGCACAAAGATATTTATTTATTAGAGAACTGGACAAAAAAAAACATATTCTAATGAGGAAAAATACGACATGAGGAGCTGAGAGTAGATATGAAAATGGGAACTTTGCATTTTTAATTACCAGTCTACGTTGGGCAACACAGTTAAAAGCCTCTCAGCATATACCTGAAGCATCTCTGTGCCTTTCCCCAAGGGGCTAGCCCGAGCTTTCATCCGAGCCATCCCATAACCAAAAGGATTAGTTATCCTTTACTTTCTCCTTTATCCTTTATCCTTTATCCAAATACTAGCCCATCAATATTATTAGGGTTTCCTTGGCGAAGAGCATTAGGGCAGGAGAAGGAGGCTCTCCTCCCCAGCGTTAATATTCTTCTTTTCCTGGCTGTTGGCAAGTCTAACCCAGGCTCATTGTTTCATCAGTTAAAAGAACCAAGAAAGAAGAGAGATCAAGAAGCAAAGGCTTCAAGAAGCCTGAATCCATGTCCCTCGCTCAGCACCAGCCTCCCGGTTGGCGGGTGAACAGCATCACCAGCGGGAGGACTGCCCAACAAAGCTGCACGTGGAAATAAAATTTTCCTGAAACACGACACGGAAAAGAAGGCAAAATATCATGAATTAGAAAATGCTTTCACACTTGTCAAGTTCTTGTTGTTTTGAATTACCACCTCCCGCAACTCGGCACCAGGCACGGAGCGAACCTAGGGACGTGCAGCCCCCAGGCTGAGAGGTAGGACCAAGTTTCAAAGCTTTCCAGAGGTGTGTTTGGTAGTGGCGAGGGCTTTTGTCTTGTTCTGGCTTCTGCAGATACAAGACATCGTTAAGCCTTCTCTCTTCAGTTGGTGGACGCAGATTTTCCCTTCCTTTCCTTGAGTACCAGACCTCTGCACGTGGAAAGCCCTTGGTTTAGGGTCAAGACTCTTCCAGTTCCTGCCTACCACTCTCAGCTTCCTCCCAACCCTTCTCCAGCCTTCTCTGTAGAGCCAAAGTTGCTCCAACCTGCTGAATAAATTCATTAGCCGAGGTACAATACATTCCGCGCAAGTTTCCCATTAACTTCTAATTTCCTAATTATTAGATTACATGCTCTAGCTTTTAAAGCAAATTACCTCTATCGAGTCGAGCAAAGAAACCTAACAAAGGATTCCTGCAGCTTACTCCCCAAGTCCTCCCTTCCCTCCCATTTTCATCTTGGTGTGAAAAAGTTCAAATCCTTTAACGTTTCCTTAGGAGATTACTGCAGCTCCTTAGTAAGAAAACTTGCTGCCTAATATCTTCATCAACTACAAGGGGTGTTTCAAGCAGGGAAAGAAGATTTTTCATTTTGTTCCTATCCTCCCCCCTCTATGACCTCCTGCTCCAGTGGCAAGAGCTGGGCACATGGATTATAAAATAGATTAAGAATTAATTAGAACGTATTGATTAAAAAACTCACCTTGGGAGACTGCAGATTGCTACGATAAACTTGTGTTAGCACCATTCATTTAAAAATACACTCCACAACTTATCAAGTGAAGATAAAAACATTCACTAAGTGTCTGACATGCTGGAAGGAAAAAAAACATATATATACAGCCAAGGAAATGACTTTATTCAGTTGGACAGCACTGCACAGCTTCCCTCATGAGCCAATTTTCTGTCTCAAAGACTGTACTGAGACCCTGAAATGCACGGCCATCCATCAGGACGCTCACCAAGACCGGGATTTTGGAAGGAAGGGAAAAAAATTAGGAGCTAAAAGTCCACCTGGACAAGGTCTAACGATGCTTGAGCAGAGCCAGGCACCTCAGCACGTACCTTACCCAAATCCTTTTCCATAACACCTTGTGTTTAACCCTCTGAGTATCCACAGAAAACGAACTTCAGGGCTCCAATAAATGATATTTATTGGACGCTACTGGATGGACATGCCATCGCTTTCCTACACCTGCACCACATTTTGTCCTAGAACATCATCACCCTACCAAGCTCGCAGAGCCTCCTGCGCCCAGCTGCGTCCTTACCTCAACCACATTCCTAATCCCAGGCAGGAAAAAAACCCCAAAGACCACAGAAGTAGGTGCTGGCAGTCGCCTACCTCCTGCCTTCATCCATTTGTCAAAACCAGTTCTTGAAGTATTGAAACCACGGCACTCCGGGTTTGTTATTCTCTCTCTTGTGCAATTTCTATATTCTGAGATATTTCAAGGTTTCTAAGTCACAGACGACTTTGTAGTGAAAGAAAAAAAAAAGTTAATTAGCTAAGCCTAAGACTAACGTTAACTGAAACAACACACTGCACCACCGACAATACCGAACCGTCAAAAGAAAACAGAAAAAAATGTAGAGGGAAAATGCTACGTGTAATAATCATCTAAAAACTACAAATAAAATGTACAGCTATAGCAGCCTCAGCTTGACCTTTATTAGAAAAACACAAAATCCAAGGAAAACATTCTAATATGAGCCTTCGTGGCATTAAAGGAGAGGGATTAAGGAGAACATGACAGGCAATCTATTCGGACATCAGGCCGAGCATTGACAGGGCTCCGACCTCTTCATGTCTCACAGCTGAGAGAATTCGTGCAGTCTTTACTCCAACAGTGAGTAACTACAGACTACAACTTGAAGGCGTTAATACCAGGGGTGGCGTTAAGCTGGGAGCAAGGAAATAACACACAGAGGATACCGGAGACATTTGGCACAGCATGTTGTGTATTCGGCATCCGAATTCAGGAATAAAGGGGTGAAATCTTAACGAATGTGCATGGGTTGTCTGGAGCAGAGCAGAGATTAGGTCTCAGGACATATCAAACAATAATAATAAATAAAAATTAAAAATAAAAATCCCTGAGAAACTGTTGGTACTGGCAAAATATATAAATATATATATATATGTATATTTATATATTCATGTTTCCTCCCCAAAAAACTGCCTGGCATCCTGGTGCCCTCGCAACCGTTACGGGGCCGTGCAGCAAACCAGATTAGCGAACTGATCTGGGTTAAAAATAACCTTTTTTTGCTGTTCCCTGACCTGGTTCGCCAGATGGCCCCTCCGGCAGCTGCAGCAGCACCGGCGAGGTAGCGCGGCGATGGGAAGAGGCAGCCGAGGAGGAGCTGGAGGAGCACAGCTCCTTGAGCCAGGGCTGAGCTAAGGAAAGCATTTCGGTGGGATCTGATGGAAGAAATGGGAAGCACTTTGAGCAGGATTGCTTGGAGAGCACGCCTGCGATGCCCCCCGCCTCCATGCACGCTCTCCATCCCAGGCCACACGATGGCCTTCCACCATTACAGGTATTAAACACCACAAAAAAAAAACACCTTGTCTTGTTTTCTTTTTGTTTGCTTGTTTTCCACCATTCCAGTCTGGATTCACATCAACAGATGAAGACGACTTCAATAAACAAAGCGAGATCGGTTTTGCATTTATATTTAAATCTACCTAAAATAAAACACTATTTCTTCTAACGTCAGTCTTTCAAATGTGCCAGTTTGCAAAGAAATGTTACTAGGTCTACTACATTTATTAATCCAGAAAGATACACACTGGAGACAAATACATTTATACAAACACCTATTTTTCACTTTTTTAATGCCATTTGCTATTCTAAGCATATGTTCTAGTTTAGTTTATTAATCTACTTTCAGTTTATACAGTCCATCTTTGAAGAAAATTTTTTCTAGTGTTTCAAAAACTCTTATCACAGTAACTAGGCTCAATGCACTGCCTAGCAGTAGGGTTTGAACACATATTTAAATTATCTTATTTATTTAATTGGTATTAAAGCAGTAAATGGTGAAATAAAGAACTCGTTTCTTGTTTGCACAATCCTCCAGGATCTCTAAGGTCAGATTTCATTCTCTCAACACATTAAACATTAAGTGTTTACCATCATTTAAAAGATGCAGCTTTGAAAGTGGAACATTGTCATCTGGAGCTATCAACCCTCTAAATATTGAGGCCATTGCCAAGAGTCTATGAAAAACTGCAGGCCCTAATATTAAATGTTACCTTTGATTTACCCTTGAAAAATGCAATTCCAGTACTTCAACATCCTTACAGCTGTTGTCCCTCTGTAGATAGATGCATTAAGATAAACAAAAAACAATGAAGGTGTTGAGATCTTAGAGGTCTGAGTGCAACTGGACAGCGACTCAGCTAGGTCCTCTGGAGGCTGCTAAATAAAATGTAGCATGGACAAAAGTCCACATGCATTTGAATGACCTTCGGTGGCATTCTCACACGAAATACACTGCAAGAAACTATGTGTCATGGATCCTCACAAGAAGAAAACCAAGAGAGACAACTAGTTGTAGTTCTAACCAGATGGCAAAAGGACATTTCAGCCTCAAGTCCTCCAGCTTTGAGGATGGAGACCCGGCAAAGTCATGGCTCAGGAGCAAGGTGTTTCAGCTGTGATCCCAACTATCAGCATTGCATCTTTCATCCATCTTTGCTTCCTCAGCCAACTCGTTACGTCCCAGTTGCAGGCCCTGGGAAGGCTTCAGAGCCACCCGACACAGATCCGACCGTAAAGGAGGTTGTACCTCGTATAAAGTGCAGTGGACAGAAGAAATAACTATCCCCAGAACCATCTCAGAGCTTGCAGCTACTCTCCCTAGCCCGACATGTTCCTACACCAGGGTGTGCAAACGAAAGCATGAACAGCATTGCTTCCGCGCAGCCTTTCCCTCCAAACGAAGTCTCCTCTGTGCCCCCAGATGAAAGGAAAGACAAACGAAGCCTTTTGTTAATTATTGTGCCAAAGCTTTAAGGCTTAGTTTTCACTTACTGCCACTTCCAACTTGCTGTTATGGCCCTCTTGAGAGCAGGGAAGCAATACAGCCACAACTCAGCAACTTTCTATTAAATTCAGCATCCACAGCCCGTGGTGGGCTTAACATCATAGAGTAATCCCAAGTTGGAGGGGAACCACAAGGATCATCGAGTCCAACCCCTGAAGCTGTAAAGCTTCATGAAGTCTTTCTGAGAAGGCACGCTTTTTAGGAAAAGGGACTATGCCATAAATTTACTAAAATAAGGTGTCCATCAAACTTACTATCAGGTTTGGGTTCTAGAGCCTGGTTTCTCCCTTAACATGCCCTAAGGGTGCTGGATGAAGTCCCCCAGTGGTCTCCTGGGGACATACATTTCCAGCAACAAAAGACGTGCTTTGCAAAAGAAGACGCTTATTTGTCAAGTGGAACGCTCTATTTAGGGACAGAGATGAAACAACTGATGCAGGTCTCACCAGTCCTGGTGGTTTTATCCATCCTTTGTCCTGTCCTGTAAAGCCACCTAAGGGCTTCTAGTCAAACTCCACAACAGAATTACCCGTTAAAAGTAGACCTTGATCTCTTCTTGATGTTCTGCTAATACAACCACATAAAGCAGACGTGTGATCTTTCCTCCGCTGTCCTCCTGACAGCAAAATCAATTTGCAGATTGTCGTATTGACAAAGAGACTTCTCCACGCAGTTATTTCCATTTGAAAACCCAGCTGAGGCGCCTTGAGGAAATCATTGTTTTGCCAGTACAAGCTATGCCTTGACCAAATGATTTTGCTAGCAACCCTTTTGTCTCGACAAACTACACCCAATCCTGCCACACTACATGTCTTGGGAGGAGTTCTGGTCGAAAAATTGATTCACAAAAGTGATTTTTCACTTATCCATAAAGTTTCCGTAAGCAACAATCGACCATTTATCAGATCTGTTGTCTTCCACCATGCCCAAAGTGCACACAGGTTGACTTACATCAGAGCAGCATCCCTGCACCGAACTACGTTTAATGAAGTCATTTATTGAGCCAGGCACGCAGATTAGGTAGCCATAAAAATAACGTTAAGGTGGGTAACTGCTTTTCCATAAAGGTGTTCCCAAAGACCGCCACAAATTTTCAAGGACTGATTACTTTTCAATAACAAACTCATTTTTAAATAAGCTTAAAAGCAATTAAAAGCTAGTTAAGTCAACATTTCTTTCACTAGGGGCTATTAAGCACTTGTTTAAAGCAGTCCCAATCTCTCCTTCCTCGGGAAGTCATTAGCCACAGCTGTCACCACAGACCTCATTTTTCTCCGCTTGATTCCCTTTGCCACGCAGTTTTACAGCAGCAGTGCCAGTGACGAAGCGAGTCCAAATTTAGAGCAATATCCACCAGTTCTTCAACAGATCACGAGGATCCCCCGAACACATGCAAGAGTTTCACCTCCCTGAGTATCGCAAAAGGATTAAAAAAGAAAAATCCTAGAATCCCAGAATCATTAGGATTGGAAAAACCGTCCAGGATCACCTGGTCCAACCATCCCCCTACCACCAATGTCACCACTAAACCATGTCCCCTAAGCACCAAGTCCAACCTTTAAAATAATTGATAACATAACAGAAAAACAAATAGCTTTCTTCCAGCCTTTTGACAGCTTTTGCAAAGGACTTGAGTCGTTTACTACCAGCTACTCACAGCAAAGACCAAGTCGAAGAGCACTCGAGTCCATACCCCCACGTCACATTTCTTGCAATCAGCCAGGTCACTGAGCAAGCCAGAAATTATCCATTATTAATTATTTAGTGACCAAGAGTGTTGAGTTTCACCACTTTCAGCAATCCAATCTCCTGGGTGTCTGTTCAACCCCCTGTGATGTGCCCTGTCTCAGCGAACCTACAATTAATCTCCAAACAGCCCTGAAAATGTGCCTGTAGACAATATTCTGAGCCAAGCCCATTACGGAGCCGTAGCTACCTCATTAAGATACCCATGGAGACTCATCTTCACCAGATCTGACCACAAAAAATATCTGAAGCGATTTTCTGCAAGAGAGAACGTTAGAAGTGCCCTTCTTGTAGAGATAAGAAATAAACCACATTACATAGACGTCTAATCCCTCAAAGATATTCAGAAGCTCAACTCCCACTGAACCAACGGAGTGAAATTCCTAAATTCCTCTGCAGATCTGGGCAACGGAGACGTACCCAAGTCAGGGAGAAAGCTTTATTTCACGTTCACTTTTTGTTACTTGTTTTGGAGAACCTCCAAACGTGCCAGGACCTCCCAACCTTGGCGCCCAAAACTTCTCCGTTCCCATTGCATGGCAGCATTTTCATCTCCTGCTGTAGGCAGGGGTAAAGGTTCGGCCATTTCAGGCTTCCAGAAATCACAACTCCATTTTATTTCACGAGCTACACTGCAAGTTTTGCCCTTCGTTTGGCAGCTTTTTATACCTTACAATAACAATTAATGCCCTTCGGCGTAATTTATATGAATCATTGATTTAATACAGATAGTTAAAAGAAAGAAGAGAGGGACCTATTAAGTCATCTGAATGACCCTACCATCACCACTGGATTGTTCCCAGCAGCACACTCTCCGTGCTTGTTTTAAATGTGCTTGCCACAGCATAAGCACAAAAACTGTCTGCAAAGCAGAGACATGTTTCGCTAACATATGCTCCAAGTCAACACGGTGTTGGAAATCTTCAATTTATGACTAACTGTTGCGCTGCACTTTTATTCCTCCAAATAGACTTGAATGTTTCTTGAGGGAGTGAAAAAGGGCTGTTTGTTTTTCACTGTGCAGCAAGAATCCGGAACGAATCCTTCCCTCGTGATTTTCAAGTTGGATCCAAGGCCTGCGTGTCCAGTAGACCAGGGCACATCTCCTCGAAGAGCCCAACATGCTCAAGAGGGCGACCAGTTCTGGAAGTACCAATAACACAGAGATGTGCAGAGCATTTTCGGGATGTTTGGTGGGTTGTATTGGGGTTTGGTTTATTTGGGTTCAGGTTTTTCGATTGTTTTATAAGAAGCAGAGATGAGACTTTCTTCATGGAACTCCCACAGGCCCATTATGGGAAAAGCAGAACAGGAAAAAGCCGACGTCTCGCTCCCTGCTTCAAGGCAAGAACAATACTGGAGCTGTTCCTGGCAGATGTGCTTCTGAAACCTGTTCTTAGAAACCTTTTTGATGGGGATTCCCATGTTTCCTCAGGCAATAGTTCAGGGATTGTGGTTGGTTCCCCCCACCCCATTGCATAACCCACATCAAGCTTGTGTCTGCCACCCCTTATCTTATCACTGCACACCTCCAAGCAGCATGCACCATCTTCCCCGTAACCTGCCCTCCAGGTGATGGCAGGGAACGACAGAAACAAGGATCCTTCTCCAGATGGGGCAGACCCAGCTCTAACATCACGCGCGCCAGCTCGCAGCCCCAGGTAGGCTCCTGCTGGTCTCACCTCAGCTCCTCACTGCCCTCATTGTGCCAGGGAGCCTCTTGCATGGGATTGTTCCAACCAAGGGGAAGGACTTCTGAACATGAGCCAGCAGTGTGGCCAAGAAGGCCAACAGCATCCTGGCTTGTATCAGAAACAGTGTGGCCAGCAGGGCCAGGGAGGTGATCGTCCCCCTGTGCTCGGCTCTGCTGAGGCCGCACCTCGAGTGCTGGGTTCAGCTTTGGGCCCCTCACTACCAGAAGGACATCGAGGCCCTGGAGCGTGTCCAGAGAAGGGCTGCGAAGCTGGGGAAGGGCCTGGGACACAAGTCCTGTGAGGAGTGGCTGAGGGCACTGGGGGGTTGGGGCTGGAGAAGAGGAGGCTCAGGGCAGAGCTTCTTGCTCTCTGCAACTGCCTGAAAGGAAGGGGTGGGGAGCTGGGGGTCGGCCTCTTCTCACAGGTAACCAGTGATAGGACCAGAGGGAATGGCCTCAAGTTGTGCCAGGGGAGGTTCAGGTTGGAAACGAGGAGACATTTCTGTCAGCAAGAGCGCTCAGGTGTTGGGAGGGGTTGCCCAGGGAGGTGGTGGAGTCCTCGTCCCTGGGGGTGTTCAAGGCAAGGTTGGACGTGGTGCTTGGGGACATGGTTTGGTGGGTGACATTGGTGGTAGGGGGACAGTTGGACCAGACGGTCTTGGAGGGCTTTCCCAACCTTAATGATTCTGGGATTTTATGACTCTACACCTGCATTTCCTCGGTTGGGTTTCCATCAGCCCTGTTCCACAGCTTGGTAAAGTCCTTCCAAGCAGGAGTCCTGCCCTTGACCACAACAAGCACTGCTCCTGACTCAGCTCCATCCACTATTTCACTAGAGCTGCATCCCATCCACCAAGCTCTTGAGAAAGATGTTAAAATGTATGCGTCCCAAAATCAGCCCTGAGGGCGGCCACACGCAACCAGCCTCAGGTTACATCAAACCACTGACCTCTGCAACCCATTTTCCACCCACCTTAACGTAAGATGCTGGTGGAGACTGCATGGAAAACCTCACTGCCTCTAAGGAAACGACACCCAGGGCTGCTCGTCCCCATACCAGCACGACCAAGGTACTGTCAACAAGAGCTATGGAAGAAGTGTTTGTAACAAACAAGCACTCCTGCACAAACACCACCTAAATTAAATATACCCTGTGTTGTATTTGAAGTTAGCAGCACTGGCAACGCGCTGCTGCTTTGCTGGCACTGCTTAGGAAGCCGCAATCTAAGGGGAGAATAAGATTTGTCAAAGCAGTGATAAAACAAAGCTAAGCAAAATGATTTCACAGTCCACTTTAAGAGCCCCCTATGTGTGCTTGCTTGACCTACTAAAAGCCTGCCGCAATAAAAAGCCTACCACACAACCGTGCACGGCCCTCCCATGGAAGCCATTACCTTCTAAACAGTACATAAAAAGTGAGAAATAAAAATCAGCGTTTCAGGGAAAAAAAATAAAGAAATGCCATGAATTCGCAAGAATTAGAAGTCTGTAATTTCATTTCATGTCTCACAATAGATGCTCCGAGCAGATGTAATGTCCCATCAGTCAGGATGGAAAGGCTGCTTGGCTTCTTTGCATCAACCTTTGCTACCCTGGCCCTGCCATACCTTCCGCAGCCTGGCTTTGGGTTCAATTCAGAGACTTATAAAGCACTTCTTACTATTGCCCATCGAGCAAAAGCCAGGTGGGAGAAAGTAATGCACAAAACTACCTCCGCTCTGCTGGATTACTGGTCTACCAGAGCTGAGTCCTGGAAAAAAAAAACAGGATACCGAAAGCTCAACCTTGTGTCCTTCACACTCTGCTGCTGAGTACTGCATCCAGGGCATCAAGATTTTCAAAAACAGGGAAAGACGACAAGAAGTGGTGCTCCTTAACACAGACAAATATACGCTGGAGTGAGAACAGCTTGGAGAGAAAGGTGAAGGATTGTACAGGAAAACATACGTGTTGGGCATTTGCCTGTTAAGGCATGAAAGGACCTCCAGAAAAGTTCATTCAAAAGTACCAGAAGCCATAAAAACGCATCTTTATGGGTTCTTGGAAAAAGGACAGAGAGAACAGAGCCTTTTCCAGACATCAAGCACGCTCTGTTTTTAACTACAAGACTTTGTATTAATTCTAACATATTTCTCAGATCAGTATTAATAACAAGGGGTGAACGAACAGCCCCGTCTGCGCTGGGCGGTGGTGGATAAATACACACATGTAAATAACATTCCTGCATAATATTGCTGGAATCATCTTCAGGCAGCACTTCAAAGCAGGGTCCAAAAACCCGATGCAAACATTGGAGCAAACCGTATGTGATGGAAGCTCCATCCTCACTGAAGTCTGCTCACAGCAGCTCCACGACAAACACGTCTGAGTCCAAAAAAAAAGAGAAAAAAGGCATCTCCTTATGAAAATGTAAAGAGTGTAATTGACTGCGTAAGAAAGGTAAGTTGCAAGAACCTGAAACTCAGCCTCCTGGTTCCAAGACTACAAGAAGGGAGAGAGGAGAGAAAAATGCCCACTTTCCCAGCTGGTACCAATAACATCAATTTGTGAATTAAGGAAACGGACATTTTAATATAATCAGCTGGAATCCTGAATATATTCATTGAGAAATGCAAAGCTAGAGAGAGGTGTGAGGATAAAACCTACCCGATTTGATCGATGGCTACTCTGAAGGCCCCGTCCATCACCGAAATAGTCCGGACACCTGAGAAATATTTTGTCTTACTCCTCTTCTGCACCGGCAATAAGAAAAGGTCTCCGTTGGAGCCCGCAGACTTATTGCTGTGTGCAAGTGGCACTCATAGCCAGATCGTCTGCCCCTCGGCTAGTGGGAGGAAAGTGATCCCATGCAATAACACCGGATTTAACATGGTAAAAGGTCTGCTTGTGGCCTGGAGAGCAGACGTCCCTGAAGAGCACAAGTTTGGAAAAGCAACCGCTTTTCCTTCTTTCTCGGCAATAAGTGGCTGGGGTTCTTGAAACCTTTGTTGTCTTGCTCTTCAAGAAGCTTCTGTCAAGGGGTGCCTGTGACCTGAAGATGCCAAAGCATCCAAGGCTGAGCCTTTGGTTCCTTCTTGATGCAAGAACACAAAAGGAAAAGAGGTAAGGTAAACTCAACAGCATCACTTGAAGTTTCGATGATAGCAGACGTCATGAAAGAAAGGGAGCTGATTCCACATTTTACCAGTGACAACAGCACTGGCATTTATCCTTCTTTTTCGGGGGATCCTCGTTGTGCAGCTAACAGACCGGTTTGTCTTCAGCTGGTCCGAGCTCAGTTCAACCCCAGACAATGTTACGTGTTCCTAAAAAATCAACCTGTAAGACTTCGAAGATTCTCAAGGCACCAGGTCTCCCTTACGGACAGGCTTCCAGGTGGAGATCGGTGATTTTGCAGGACCTTGAGCACAGAATTGAAAACAGGAAGACAAGGAGAGTCTTGGGACAGTGGCTTGGGACAGCAAATCCTAGCTAAGGATGTATAGATCCTAAGAAATTGGGCAGAACGCAGCCCTGCGCTGGGTAACGGGAAGGAAATACTAATGACTGCGGATTTTGACTTCAAGCCCAGAACAGCAAAAAACAAAGAGCAACACGCACACAGAGAAAGCGTCCCCAAACGCCGCTTATTCATACTCAGCACCATCTGCCTACCTGTTCTTCTGTCCCAGAAGTGCTTTCCTTGAATTTCCAACACACACAGTGGCCAAACCATGGACAAATATTTCATACAGCTGCATGTCAGCATCTATCCACTGCCTTCCTCAGCATTCTCAGGTCATTAACACCATCGGACTGGCGGCTCCTTGGATGTCAAAGTCTGTTATGGGTTATCAATATAATTACTGCCGTATTTCCTGCTGCACATTTTTATTTCTTTCCCAAAAGAAAGCAAGAACCAAAAGGTTGCAGCACGTTACGGTCACTAACCTGCTTACACAGTTAGCGACCCTAAGACTAAGAAATATTTAGCCTCCTTGGATATAAATCATCGCCCTTATAGTCACGTCACAGGCAAGAAATTAGCTCTGGAAAGTGTCTGTACTGTAAAGGGTTTCCAATCAACGAAACAAAAAATGATCCCCAAAATCTCGCTACTCAACTCCAATGGGGAAAAACTGGTGTGAGTAATAGGAGAGAGGTTTAGAGCTACGGATAATGCATCAAAATTTATCCTCCAACCTTTTACACAACCCCAAAATGAGTAATTGTGTGCCAGGAGATATCATCTACTCCACAAATCAAGTCACCGAAAATACAGACTAAAAATGGTTTTTAAAAAAGTCAATTTATTAGAGATTACTGCGCAGACAGACATATGAGTGCTCTCGTGTACTTGCTGCATTAACAACCTCTCAAAAGCCACAGGAAAAGAAAAATCAATACTGTGTATTTTTTTCTCACATCAATTTATCTGCTGCTGAAAAAATAAATAAATAAATAACTTGCTTCTGCATACGTTCTGTGCACCGTATCCAAGGTCTCCTGCAACCTGGGAAAACAGAGTAAGGTTTTGCTGGTTTGAGCTGATGCAACCCTGCCTTGCTGCGCTCAGATTTTGCTTTCGATAAAAACCTGAAATTAGAAAAAAAATAAAATAAATAAAAATCAGTAGTCTCAGGCTGCTTGGCATCAGTACACAAACCTTCGGTTTGCCGATCCCGTGCTACTGCTGCAAACCTGGAGCCCATTAGCGGTGAACTGTCCGCTGAATATTTCATGCTCCTGGATTTCAGCCATTTCCCAGGACAGGTTCTATCGCTGGAGATCACACGAGCCGGCAGCAGAGCTGCTAACTAAAGTGCACGAACTCAGGTTGCCTCCCCCAAGCACTTAAGAGTTTCCCCACTCAGGAATAAAAAAAAAAAAACACATATACCGAAAGGATGCTTTTTGCTCCCCGACTATAAACCAGAGAATTTCGCTGCCTAAGTCTTTCAGACTGGCACTTTCACAAGAATCAAAATAAATCCCGTGATGGCGCTCCCTGTGGAGCGGACTAATCTTGCTTCCTTCGTTTTCTTTTTCCAGGTCACCAGTTCACTCCTCTCTGCTGAGAGCTCCCTGCAGACTGTGAGAGGGCATCTTAAAGAATTCTTTGCAGCCGTAGCGGTTTGCTTCCCTGTTATGAAAGTCTTCAGAATGCCCTGAAATGTTCCCGTGCATCCGCCAGAACCCAGACAAAGCCCTCTGCAGAACTAGTGCTGCACCCCGATTCTCCAGATTGGAAATGATTTCTAAATCCACTATTTTTTGGCTTTTTTTTGGCAGCTGGAGGAACCGGGACACCTGCCCCCAAAGTAGGTGGTGGGAGAAGGAGAACGTGATCTTTGCAAGCCAGGAGAAGTTCATGGGCTGGATAGCGAGGAACGGAGCAGCAAGGAACTGAAGAGAAACCAGGAGGACTCAGGCAGTCCCTGCAAGACTCCACCACCACCTGGGTTCAGGTAAAGGTGCTGTCTGATGCTCCTCTCCTCAAATGCTTGCTCTCTGTCACGCTTTCACCATCGCTTTGTGACCTTAGCTCCAAGCAGCGTGGCCAAAGAGCTTCCTAAGGAGCCACAGCCCCACAAATGTTCCTACAGAAATGGAGCTGGGCTCCTTCTGGCGGCTCCCACCCCGCGTGCCACAGGACAGGCTGCCCTCCGAGCGGTGGGCCAACAGGGTCCTGCTCTCCCATCATTTTTGTTCTTACCCTTGGAGTCATATCACAGCAGCTCCAGCTCTTTCCACCTCCTTGCAGCCGCTTTATGCTCCGCAGCCCATCTCCTCCACGTCTCCTTACCGTCACAGACCAGCGCTGGACTCGAAGGGCTGCCCCTCCCCTGAAGGGCAGCACTAATTCAAATGTCACCAGCCACTAAATGCCAAAACCTGGAGCAGAAGGTATTTTTTAACCCCAATGCACTTGAAGTGGACCAACGCACTCAAAACCTGCGAGGATTCGGCGGTCTAGCAGATGCCGCTGCTGCACGAGCCTCGTTTCTTTACAGAGCTGGGCTAAAAACGGAACCGGCGATCACCATCACCATCTAAGTTTAGACCCGATATTCCAAACAATTCCTTCCTTTGCAGTTAGCTCTTTTTCCCCTGAAACTCTCTTTGGCAGGAGAATTAAGCAGCTGCCAGGGGGAGCAGGAACTGAGCTGAAACGTGCAGCAACGCAGCGCTAGCAGCGGCGACGCACCAGCTGGGCGCCTTCCAGGTCACTGCAGCCTGCCAGTCCCCCGACGAGGACGAGGCTCTCGGTGGCGCACAGCTTGCTTTTCTCCTGCCTATGCAAAAAAAAAAGAGATAACTCCCATATAGGTAAGCGTTGCATGCTGCAAGCCACGCAATTCAGGGTTTAAAGAGGTTTGCCAAGCTGATTAATGTGTTAAAGCTAAAGAAAAATAGCCCAGAAAGACTTTTCACGGGGAAAGCATTCCGCTTCAGATTGTATTTGTCTTCCTGTGCCAAATTGGCAGGAGAGCTGCGTAATTACAGGGTTTTTGCAAACAAAATTAATTTATTGCAAGCCTGTGCAAGGTAACCCTTCCATACACGTACTTCATGTAGGGTGGAGAGAAAGGACGTCGCAGTTTGATGCCACCCCACAATTAAACCGCTCTCCCAGAAAAGGAACGCTTAAATAAAGCCACTGCCTGCTGGCACGGCCCGTAGCAGTCCCTAAACCACGCTGAAGGGCAGAAATACCCCAACGCAGAGACCCTCTGCTTCGGGGAAACCAGGTTTGGAGACAGAGGAAGGGCTGCTGTATGTGTTGGGAAGCATCGAACTTTGTGTTTGTAAGGTTTGGGTGTACCACCGTTAGACCAAAATCCAACCACTTACCTACACCATCAAAATACGTTACACAAACAGCATCACTGGATGCTACAGGTTTGTTTCCCTTCATTATAGCTCATGTCGGCTTCATTAAGACACACAACTAACCCGATTTCATAAAAAGTCATCGTATCCCAACTTTCAGTTGTTCTCCCTGTCGAACCCAGTACATCTCAGGTCCATAAGTTACAGACTTGCCTGATTTTCCTCACATGACCAAAGGGTAATGCAGGAGAGGCCCAAACACAGGGTGCCAAAGGGCACAGGCCAGGACTTGAAGACCAAGCACCTAATTTCCCCTCAGACCGAGCTGGACACCTTCCTTCCCCTCATTCTCCCTCCAAAATTCACCCCCTAAGCATTTACAGCTGGGATGCTGAAGGGATTAAGATCCGCGTGTGTGGTCCCCGGACCTGCTGGCACAGGATCGCGCCGCACGGTGTACGCTCTAAAACTGTGCCAAACTACATCAAACCACCGAGAGTCTCTATTTCCCGGCGACACGAGGCACGTCCCTGTTCCCCGAATAGTTACAGGGAGATGTTGATGGAAAAATGGGATCCTTCGTTTCACCAGGACCACGACACGGGGATCATCGAAGAAATCACTGGGTCCGTCCTCAGTCCATTTTAACTGGCAGAAAAGCAGATTCATTTCCCATATGTGAATTCTTTCCAAACTCTTACCAATGTTAGGATTGCTTTGGACATGTTGACGCTACAGAAACGTCCGTAATTTAGAGCAACAAATGTCTAAACCACTCCACTCCTACCTTCGCAGGCGAGCATTGAGGAGCTGGTTAGCTGCAGAGCAATTAAAACGTAGGAATTGAATTCGACGTGCTCGTGACTGAACGCAAGCTTCATATTTACCTGACTTCTAAGTTTCTATCAAATTACTCACATTCTTTCACCGTTAGTTAACTGGCTTCATTTGTCTTACTGTTTTTTTTGGGGTGAGGATCGTCGCTGCTCTTGTTTTGAGGCACTCGTACGTACTCTACTGGTAACTCTCCTAGGGGGAAATATATATCTTTAAGAGGATTTTTAATTATTTTCATCTGAAGAGCGCTATAAACATTTCCCATTACGCAGGAAGAACAATCTGTAGTTGTTCCTACACTAATCCTGGCAAGCACTTGAAGGGCATCAACACAATGGGGTGAAATTGTTACAGATAGCCTGGGGGTTATTCCGAGACTTGAACAACGAGAATAACGGGGTGGAAATAAAACCGTGGGCCAAAGAGAAGGAAACGTGCCTCATGATAAGATCGCCCGTGCTCAAAAGAAGCAGCACAAAGCTCCTGAAGGGAAGGCAGTTGGAGGAGTTAAAAATGAGCCTTGCGAGAAGTGTCAGAAATGTTTGCTAACCCAGACAGAAAGCCATCCATCCTCTTCCACTCAAAAAAAATATATAATAATCAGCCGGCAAATTATCTTTCTTCCATTTGGACAAGCGAAATTTCACAAGGTTACTGCAGAGAACAACCCGGAGCTGGCAAGATGGAAGAGAGGCGAGATAATCTAATAGGCCTTTTCTATCTAACTTTTATGATACTTATGAAAAATGACCTGAATAAGTGAAGTTATTTGCCCTTGTCCTCTTTGTTCATATTGAATTTAGTCAGAAGGGAAATCCTGCCAAGGATAGGATGTTTTACTCAATTTACTGCCCTTTGTGATTGCTCTATAAAACATCAGATACGTGATAGAAAAGGTTATGGCTTTTTTATTATTATTATTATTTGCAATGGAAGAAGAAGAAACACCTCGAGCGCTTGCTGGAATTAAAACAAGAGGAATTGATGACATTTTCTGCCGAAAATGTTCATCTGTTTTCACGTGATTGGATTATTTTAAACCTAAACTCGGCATGCTTTATTAATTACTAGCTGTTGGTTTGATTTAAGTAGCAAACAAATGGTCGGTTGAAGGCAGGTCGCAAATAACGGCGGGGTCAGCAGGACCATCTATCCGTGGACTTCCCAACCGTGAGGAGCTGAGGCTTTGCTTTAAAGCCCGGTTGTTTTATTAGCCTGCTGCTTTCGGGCTCTCGCCGTTAATCATACCGTGAGCCTGCTACTGTTATTAAAAGAAAATGCAATAAATAAGAAGCCGCTCGTTCCAAGCTTGCGTTTGCTGCAGCAGCACCCTGACCGCTGCCAGCTTGTGCTGCAAGAGGACTTCGTGAAATACATCACCAGCCCCGACGGCTGTGCCGCCAGGACGTGGGTCACGCACAGTGCAGACCGTGAACCATAAATAATGGGCTGAGAATTCCGGTAAGACCCAGGTGCAGCCGATCCCGAGCACCGCCGATCAATTCTTTCGGACTCTTAACGTGGTAAAGTTGGTTTTTTTCTACAGCTAGAAAGGCGAACTGTAATTAAGCAGGAGATTTTATATCCGGGGAACGCGTTCCCTGCTCCCCCCGCTACATGTGTGAGTGGTGTGGTACGGTTCCAGTAAGAGGTTTTGACATTTCTCTCTTACCGTTCAGTCCTAGCCCCCAAAACAAGCGACTGGGAACCAGCAGCTGCACGCCGCTGTAAGAAGCGGTGTCAAAAATGCCAAGCAAATGAGTAACACATGGCTGCGAACAGCAGATCCGTCGCTGGGCTGACCTCTGAGGCTGAATGGTTGCCCCCTTTCCTAACAAAAGGATTGGGAAACGAAAAACATCCAGGCTGCCATTATGTAACCACGCGGGTCCGACGCGGCGTCCTTTTTGGCACAAAGCGTACATCGTCTGTTTGGGATCAGATCCCGAACAGCACAGCTCAGCTCCTTAAACACTCCCATTCCTCAGAAGTTTCCTGAAAAGCTCCCACGGAGCAGCTCTCCCCTCACACACCGGCATTTCTTTTTTCTTAACGGGGGATTTGGTAAAACGCCGCTGTCGGAGCAGAAACCTTGACTCACCTCCGGCTTGCTGGAGGTTTAATTTGGGGTCTTGTAGGGAAGGTGGACACGCTCCTCTCCAGCTGTGTCAGGCATTAAGACCTAGAGATAACGCACGTTATTCCTTAACCTCTTTCCCAGTAAGTTCCTCCTGACCCTTCACTTTGGGCTAAATTACACACATTTACAGGACCTAATTGTCTAAGACTCCAATTACAAGTCTAATTATACTTTTCTAACTGTTGCCTGACTGAGGCTGAAACCCAACCAGGCTTTTTTCTTTCCTTACACATTAAATTGGGCTGAACGGCTTTCTGGAGTTCTGTAAAGTTCACGAGCAGGAAGAATAAACGTAAGCATCTGAAGACTCGAGAGATAAAAGGCAGGGCCAAGACGGAAGAGCTTTCCAAGCGTACATCAGAAGGACCTGTCGTGATTTAATGGATCTTAAACACTGCTACCCTCCTTAGGAGGACGCAGGAGGGAGGAGAAGGGTGAAAGCTTGCACCTTTTCCCCTCTCCATCCTGCAGCACCAGCACTTCCTCCCTTATGCCATGAAGTTTGGCTTGGCATAAAGCATCGGCTGCTTTGCCTTCTTCCTGGAAAGAGAGGCCCCCGCACAGCTCCTTACTCATTTCGGAATCGCTCTCATTTCCTCCCCTTCTTTCTCAAAACCGCTCTAGTTGCCAGCTCCGGACCTTATCCGGCTTCCCACCCGTACTTATCTAGCATCAGCCCCTGCCACTCCACCCCGGCTGGCCAGGGGCAGGCCAGCGCGTCTCTCCTGCGGTTCTCCCGTCCGAAACGCAGCTCCGGGGAAGTCTCCGCTCGTTTCCCGTCTGCCAGAAGCAGCTCACTCTCTTTTTCTGGGGACTTCCTTAAAAAGGAGAGGGAAAGCAGGTAAATGCTGAGAAAGTTCATTAAGAGTGGCAAAGCCTCGTGTCTTTACTTGAATATTAACGTTTAAAATAAGCAAATAAACCTTATTCTATTCCCGTTTTCCTTTTTTTCAGCCCTTTTCCAGTTAAAACCACAACTACGTCAGTCCCTCCCCATCTCAGAACCTGTAAATCTAAGTCAATCTATTTTGCATCACTGATTTTTTTTATGAGACACCCATCAAGCCTCTAAATCACTCGCAACCACGTATCAAGGCGATCGGGACAATCAGGGATAAGTGCCGTGATGGGTTTCCAACTAGTCATTATCACCCTTGAAGCAGCACGGGGGGCACCCATGTGCTGCCGGGACGTTAAACAGACTGAAGAAAAGCCATCAGGATGCTCAGGGGGTGAAAAGAGGTTGAGGGAGCTTGGCTTGCTTCGTCTGGCCAAGAAGAAGCTGAGGACCACCTAACGGCGCTCTGCGGGTTCTTAAAAAGCACCCACAAAGACGACAGAGCTGTGGGGTGACCTTGGGCACCCGCGGAGCCTTGTGCCCAGCACGCTCGGGATCAGTCTGAAAATCAGATCGAGTCCAGGAAGGATGAAAGGAAGGAAGGAAAGAAGGAAGGAATCCTTCCCCCTCTTCCTCTGCAGCATGAGCGGTGCTCAAGCGCATCCTCAGCTGTCGCAGCAGTCCTGGGGACCGACCCTCTCCTCTCCCATCATCTATTTCAGGCACAGTTTAGCCCAGAAGGACCGACAGCGTGTATTTGGTTTGCTACTCGGAATTTGTGTCATCTAATTAACTCGTAATTAGCCCCGATGATCTAATATTCCTCTCTGACCTTAATTTCCACAAAACCCGTGAAATTAATTCTTCTTTGGGACGCGTACACAGACTACAAAAGCTTGCAGCGTGATGACTCCGATCCTTCTCCGCGCTGGTGTAAATGAGAGAACCGGACCCTAAAAACCCCCCAGGAACTCTGAAGCATTCACGGATCTCCTGGAACAACCGCGTCTCCTCGCAGAGGAATGTCAGGAGGAAACGAGCCATCAGCCCTGACAAATCCCCAGCCCGGGTTTGGATGGCTGGATGAATCACATGCCAAACGGAGCCGCACGCTGCATTTCAAACAGATGCTGAAATTGCTTTCTGCTCAGCGGCTTATGCTCCCAGGGATCGCTGGTGTCAATAAAGCGAAACAGCACCTGACTATCTTGCCTTCCGTGGTTGTTGTTGTTGAGAAAAATTCCTCCTAACAAGGCCCGGAGCTTTTCTTCAGCAGCCTTGCGTTCCTGACCTCGATCCTACCGCCGGTCCTGCTCAGTTTTCCCTCACAGCCTGGCGTAAAATCCTTAAAAAAGGCACGTAAATATTTGAGGATGCAAAAAAAAAAGATAATTACCGCACAAAGTCCAAGTGCAAGGAGAGCGCTTACACCTCAGAGGAGAAAAGAAGAAAATCGCTTTCGTTCGAGCGAGCTTGATGTTTATCTCCTGCACCAAGCAAGCTGAGGCAGGCCGGCGCTTTCATGTAACCTTTGTTTCCTGAAGCAGTCCAAAACCTACAAAAGCAGTGATGATACCAGCGGTGAGGGAGAAAAGGCTTAGCCTGCAGGACCCGAGGACCCCCGAGCAGTTTGGGGTGTGCTGGTGCTGCCTCTCCCCGCTTACGGGATCTTCTTGCACAAGCGAAGCTGCGGTGGATGAAGCAGCGAGCAGGGGGGTGTTTGGGAACACCTGGTGAAAAACAGGAAAAATCCTGCTCACAGCTCGGGGGCACGACCAAAACACCCCATGGATTTCCAAGGAAGCTGTAAGGAACCACACCAGGCTATCTTCTGAAAATATTACCTCACAAACACTTCGGAAACCTGAAGCATCTCTTACCTGAAATGTCTCTGTCAAGTAAAAGGCTGTGGATGTGGTCTACCTTGACTTCAGTAAGGCATTTGACACCGTTCCCCACAGCATTCTCCTCAGGAAACTGGCTGCCCATGGCTTGGACGGGCGCACGCTTCGTTGGGTTAAGAGCTGGCTGGATGGCCGGGCCCAGAGAGTCTCAGTGAATGGAGTCAAATCCAGCTGGAGGCCGGTCACTAGTGGAGTCCCCCAGGGCTCGGTACTGGGGCCAGTCCTCTTTAACATCTTCACTGATGATCTGGATGAGGGGATCGAGTGCACCCTCAGTAAGTTTGCAGACGACACCAAGTTAGGGGTGTGTCGACCTGCTCGAGGGTAGGAAGGCTCTGCAGGAAGATCTGGACACGCTGGACCGATGGGCCGAGGCCAACGGGATGAAGTTCAACAAGGCCAAGTGTCGGGTCCTCCACCTGGGGCACAACAACCCCAAGCAGAGCTACAGGCTGGGAGATGTGTGGATAGAAAGCTGCCTGGCAGAGAAGGAGCTGGGTGTTTTGGTTGACAGTCGGCTGAATATGAGCCAGCAGTGTGCTCAGGCGGCCAAGAAGGCCAACAGCATCCTGGCTTGCATAAGAAACAGTGTGGCCAGCAGGTCCAGGGAAGTGATTGTCCCCTTGTACTCGGCTCTGGTGAGGCCGCACCTCAAGTGCTGGGTTCAGTTCTGGGCCCCTCACTACCAGAAGGACATCGAGGTGCTTGAGCGAGTCCAGAGAAGGGCTACGAAGCTGGTGAAGGGTCTGGAGAACAAGGCTTACGAGGAGCGGCTGAGGGAGCTGGGACTGTTCAGCCTGGAGAAGAGGAGGCTCAGGGGTGACCTTATTGCACTCTCCAGGTCCCTGAAAGGAGGCTGTAGCAAGGTGGGGTTGGTCTGTTCTGCCACGTGCCTGGTGACAGGACGAGGGGGAATGGGCTAAAGTTGCGCCAGGGGAGGTTTAGGTTGGATATTAGGAAGAACTTCTTTACCGAAAGGGTTGTTAGGCACTGGAATGGGCTGCCCAGGGAAGTGGTGGAGTCACCATCCCTGGAGGTCTTTAAAAGCCGTTTAGATGTAGAGCTTAGGGATATGGTTTAGGGGATGATTTGTTAGTGTTAGGTCAGAGGTTGGACTTGGGGATCTTGTAGGTCTCTTCCAACCTAAACTTTCTGTGATTCTGTGAAGTCACTACCTGCCGCTAACGTAGCAGCTTGCTTCACGAGAGCTCTGTCGTGTTCCTCAGGAATCCCTCGTGGAAGGCAGCTCCATCGCCGAAATTCCTCCGGGAATTAAACCCAATTCCAGCTCCTGAGGGAAGCCTGACATCAGTTACTCGTACACATCAGCGCTGGAACGTACCCTCTGCTTCTTCCACAGTGCAAAAGAATCTCAAATTACTTAGTATATTGCTTAAAGAACTGTGGCAGAAGCAATGGCCAAAATAAAGCAGTTCTGATTGCAACGGAAGGGTAATTTATGTCTAATATTTGAAAGGCTATGCCAACCAGGGAGCACAAACTACAATTTTTTTAAAAAAAGAAGTTCTAAACTCAGTGTTTTACACCAGCACTCTGCAATCCTCAACTTAAAAACTATTAAAAATCAGGGGTGAAAATCACTTGTATTTAAATTAGTTTATCTAACCAATAAATAGGTGCACTGTCAGCTTCTCAGCTAACACAACTCATCCCAATTTCTCCAGGAACAACCTTTGCGGTGTGATCGTACCTGGGTGGCACACTGGGAAAGCTCTGGGATGCGACGAAACGCAGCCGTGCACCTGCACCCAGGTGCTCACACCGGCACAAGTTATTTTCAAGGACACAGCACAATAAATTTCAGCTTTTAAGCACGAACCAAGACTCTGAAGGCTCAGCAGCAGTCGCCGAAGGAAATGCCTACGCGTCGGAAAACACCTGCTTCGTCAAGCCGCAGGCGCCGCGTTTACGCCCGGGTACAATCTACGGGCACAGATGGTTTTTAGGCAAAAACGTTGTTTTCTAAATGAAGACTAAGCTCCATCCAGAGACGCGGATGAAGGTACGTCTGAATGCGAAGGGCGGATGAAGGGGACAGAACAGCAAGCTCCAATACACGGAACACGTCTGTAAAAGTAGGTGAAGAAGGACAGGCGAAAATAAGAAAGCAGGCGAGACTCCACGATCCCCCTTTGCCAAATAAATAGAGAATTTTAAGAGAAATCCAATATTTAAAATGTATTACGGCGACTGCAGCCCTTCTCATGTAAAATGCAACAATCCTAAAAATAGAAGCAGGCAAGTCTCCCTGACAAGGTTATTAGAGAAGTATTCGCACAATCATTTTTCATCTCCGATGCCTTTCACCAGGGAGGGGAATATCTCTGCCCCTCAAAGGGGCACGGGAAGAGGGAAACGTGTGAATTGCTGGGAAGGGACGCGGGGATGGAATGGAGGAGGCAGCCCAGCACAACCAGACCTCCTGCTTTGTTCCCCGGGATGACACCGTCGTGTAGGTGTAAACACCTACGGCCTACGTGTGTCAGGTACTGGATAGCCTCATAACCCACATAATATTGAGAAAACAATGTCAGGAAGGCAAAATATAACACATACACACTTAACACAGGACAATAAATGCTAAAATCTAACTCTATCCCCCTTCCCCGCCAAAAGGCAGCCACACAGACCACGTCTACATGCAAAACTCCAAGAGGAAAACTTAAGCAACGTGTGAAAACAACAATGAAAATGAAATTGTTCAGTTCCTCCCTATGGAACACCTTCAGTGTTGATGGTTGGAATTAACAAAATCCAAAGTAGCAAAATGAAGAAGATGGAACCCGTAGCTTCGTTGCCACTTCTTACTGTCGGTTGTACGTACTTGGTAATGCTCTCAAGGACTTCACTTCAAAAAACAATTTGTTCTTCAATTCTCACCAATTATCTTCTTTTTTTCAAGTGGCACCAAAGCCAGAACCCAGGGCTACTTAAGACTTTTCTTCTGTATAACTCTTCCATTCAAAGGTTTTATCTAAGCAGCCTAAGAAGAGCCTTGCTGGAAATATCAATCACACCACTTCAGCAAAAGAGAAACAACCATCCAGACAAGCTCCAGCTCTTGTTCAAAGCCACAGAAGTCATCTTCTGTGTCATACACAGGCCATGTCCAGGTCCCTGATTTTGTCTTTACCTTGTCTTGATGAAGCCTCCCTTCATCTTAAATCTAAAAAATAACCTCAGCAGACAGGAACACATACTTAGCCTCTATTTTTTTATATTAATTTCAAGTGAAATACCCCATTGAACAAGAAAAGAAGAGGTTCTTCCACAGTGGAAGGGTTTGAAAGCTCCTCAGCTCCTCCCTGCTAAGTTTTAAATAGTTTTGTTCAGGACTAACTTCCCAAGCAGAGCTGGTGAACTACTGGGAAGAAGCCCACAGGCTTTCAGGTAGACCTGGTGTCTAACGAGAGGAGAAATCAGATGAGGAAAACGGAAGAATCTCGTTACTAAGGCTTAATGAGCACTTCAAAAGTGAAGGTTTTGGTTTCTTCCAATACCATCGGTGGTTCTTCTGCCTAGTGCTGACTAAAAGTGGTTAACTCCACTTGGGTATTCAAGAGCTCTGCGGGCTACAAGAGCTACATCCATAATGCATGTCATTTACACACCTACCTGCTGCTCGGGAAAGCTGATCAGGGAGAGACATGAAACGGGGAAGAGTTGTTCTTTTACTCTCGTTTCCACCCTCCCGAAAGATAAAAAGCTGGAAGCGGCTGAGGAAGCAGAGCAGTGAAGGTAGATGAATCCCAGACAAGTAAGAAAACCTTATTGATTTTTTTTTTTCCGGTGAAAGAGAATAAAAATGGATTGCTGTTGTTTAGACGGGGTGATGAGAACCACGTGGCCACAGCAGCTAGAAGGTGGAGGGGATAAATGGATCCTTGGGCTAAAGCATCGTTCCCTCCACCCCATGAGGCAGACGCCTTCCACCACGGCCCTGCCTGGCAATCATCCACAAACACAGACAAAAATCAAGTCCTGCATTAAAAAAAATAGAATCATAAAGGTTGGGAAAGACTTTCCAGGATCATCTGGTCCAACCACACCCCTACCACCAATGTCACCACCAAACCCTGTCCCCAAGCACCACGTCCAACCTTGCCTTGAACACCCCCAGGGACGGGGACTCCACCACCTCCCTGGGCAACCCGTCCCAACGCCTGAGCGCTCCTTCTGAGAAGCAACATCTCCTTGGAAAACTTCTCACACAAGTCTAACAAACGAGAAAAGTTGTCGACGGGAAAGAAAAGTGCTTAATTGACAATATACTGAACCAAACAGGCTATGTTTTTTCTCCTGAGCAATTAACTATCACTATTAGATGATAACTAGCTGTGGGTCATGTCATGTAACACTCCAGTACGTGAAGTATCACGCATTTAGTTTGTGTGCAATTAAGACCGCTTCATTGTCTCATCAGGTTCCCTGTGACACCCAATTAAGTAATAACACAAGGAAAGTGCTCTTAATTAACGAGGAAAATCCTCTGCAAGCCAGACCCAGGTGTGTGTTTCTCAAGTAGAGCCTGAAATAGTTCAAAAGATCACTTAATCTCTATAAAAAACACACTCAAATTTGTATCCAATTAACTCAATAGCAGGATTCTCTTAGATTTCTTCCAAGCGGGTTACGTTTCTTTGTGATATTCAACAACCAAGTGGCTTATAAAAGATTAAAATTAAAACTGACGCTCGGAGCAGGTGGTCACAAGTAATCGCCGTTTGCACATTGTTTTTCCCCGTTTTTCCCCAAATCACGGTGAAATAGGTTTAAGTTTTCTTTCTTCTTCCATTCTTCCTTCAGGAACAACCTTCTGTAGGGGTATTGAGTGAACACATTTCCATTTATTCCTAAGCAGATGCTTTTTGGGGTGTATTTTAAAAGATTACCTCAACCAACTGAAATAACCTCAGCAACACGAGACCGTGTTACACGTACCCGTTGTCTGTGACCTACGTGGTTGTAGGATCATCAATGAGTGAAGATGGACAGCAAAGAGAGGCAGATGAAGGGAAGCTGGCCCACCTTTCCTACCCAAGCTTATCTGGAGGCAGGAGATGAGCTGGAAGCTGGTTGGGGGCCTGGGCCCATTTTCTTCCAACAGCCATGAGTTTTTCTCGCTTCTTTGATCAGAGACTCATTGCTATTCTCGTACTACAAAAGAATATTTCCAAACCACAAAACGTAAGCAATCTTAATTCTTTCCTCGTGGCGTGGTATTTTCCACTATTCCTGTTTTCCTTTGCGCGTTGTCCTACTCAATACCAAGTGTTCTTCAAAACAGAGACGAGGATTTCACTTGGGAAGCTTCTCCCCAGACCGTACAGACCTCTTACAAATTTCAACGCAGGGAGAAGCGCTACTTTTCTAATAATTAAAAAGATCTTTTTCATGTTTAATCCCTTTTTGATCCCTGTTTAACATAATACAATAGATAGATAGATAGACAGACGGGTAGAAAAAGCACGAAGAAAAGCCTATGGCCATCCCAAGAGGTCACACGTGCTTGGACTTGTGTGTACCCAAACGGTTAAGTTCAAAAACTCGTTAAGGACAAGGAAGATGCTATCTGAAACCCTCCCATAAAACTGTTCCTCTTGCACGCAGCTGTGATATTTTGACTGAGCTAAATGAAATCCCATTACAGCTAGCAACGTTAGATTAGCCAGTGCAGCATCTCTAACGTTTTGTGATGCCTGTCAAGGGCAATGTCATACAGAGGCTGGAACAAAAAAAAACCACGCTAGGAAACGTCGGGACGTCTTCCTAGGTTTCTATCTCTCTTACATGCTTCAGCAAGCAGAACAGCAAAATTTAACTCCAAAGAATGACATTTCCATCAAGTACCGTGTTTTTCTACCCAAGTTTCTCCAGCTAAAGAAAGCAAACATGCATCTTTCAACGCGTTAAAAGCACAGGAGCATTACTCATAAATATCCATAAATTTGTGTATCCCTAAGTGGAGCATCTACAGGCAACGTGAGCAACGGTTGCTTCCCACTTCCCATTGCTTGGCTTCAATGACATTGTAACCTGAATAAATTTTTAATTGTTCAAGGCATTTTTCTGCTTTTGGTGTCTGACTCGAGATGTATTTTGCCGGGATTCAGCTCAGAGCAACTGGAACTGGTTTGCTTCTTCTGACACGAAGAAGGTCCAGACCTTCTGTATCCAAAAACTGCCTGGAGGACTTGGCCGAAAGGTTAGGCAGAGCTAAATAAAATTAAAGACACGCATTTAACTACATTAACAAAACTCAGCTCTAATATGGCCTGATCACAGACCTATGAAAACTGTAGCTTTTACATGTTAATTTAAATAATTACACACAGAATAGTTTGTCATCTTCTTCTGCCCCTCAGGCCCTTTACATACACAGCCTGCTCCCTCCCCACAAGCTCAAGAGGCAGGGTCCTTGCGTTCCCCCATCACTTTGTTCTTTGGTACCCAGAATTTAGGATGGTTCCAAACTTGACAACCTCCAGCACTAAGTAAATTAAAACAGTAAGAAACAGCAAAGAGCGCAAGTCCCTTGCACACTTCACACAAGTCGTACCAACCTCACACTATTTATGCCTGAGGTCTGTATTTCCTATTTAAAGTCCTAAGGATCAACGTAGTTCCATTATAACTTCTGATTTTTCTTATTTCCAGTTCATTAAATAAAGCTCGACATGAATAAACACTTGTGATTGCAAAACCAAACAACACAAAGAGAAATTCCAGAACTGGCATGACAGAATATCTTAGAAACGGTATTTCAGTCACTTTAAAAAAATAATAAAGACACCAATCTTAATAAGTCCAAAGACCAAAATACCTTTAAAAGTGAATAAAAACGTTGTCTGCAGGGCTGCTGGAGAAGCTGGATGGCACACAGCTCAGCTGACAAGGAACTGCAGGAGCAGCAAGTACGGTCTTGCTGTTACGCGTTGAGATGAACACTGCCCCGAGGAACTGGTCTTTCCTAGCTTCTGCCACCGAGCTTTTGCAACGCTCGCCTTAGCGCTCTTTCTAGTTGATTAACTAAAATGTGTAATCTTCATTTCTCCGGACACTTGAGGCCAAATCTGCAATTTAGATGCTGAGGCCTGACAATCGCATCTGCGGTCAACACAGCGCTTTGTATTGAGTATGCGACGTGCTGTGAAGATGCAAAGATTCTCTGAAAACACACGCCCTAGGCGTCACATGATATTGGTGAGCAAATATTTTCTCTGACAAACACTTAACTACTCTCTCCAGACCTCAGTTCCTCCGCTTGTAAAACCGGGACCCATTCCAGGAGAATTCATTTAGCACGCTCCTGCTTTTGAAGCGGCCCGATCCTGCCCTCGAAACTGGACGTGCCTTCCGAGGAAGGGATTCTGCACATCCCTTTACAGGAGGGTGACTCACTCCTTGCATGCCGTAGCGCTCGGCTACAGGAGAAGCAGCAGTGTGTGCTGCTGCCCAGTAATCTGCTTCCAAACATCTGTACAGCCCAGTTAATCTGGTGCCAGCACAGCCTTTATCAGCTTCCCCCCGTGCGCCCAGGTCCGGGTAGCGCCGTACGGCACACAGCTCTGTTCGTCCAGCTCCACCTTCACACTGCTGCAACCAAACGTGCCCTTTGTACTTCAGCTCCCCGCTTCATCTTATGTTTATGCCCCAAGAAATGTTTGTCTCAGCTCCCCGTGCAAAAAGTACACAGCTAAAATGCCTCTGAGGAAACAAAACTGAGCAACAACGCGTCTATATGCTCCCCTGCTCATGTCCAGCCCCACCTTTCCTCTCAGCAAGCTCCATCAGTACCAGAGCACCAGATCTACTTGCCACTGCTCCAGGCAACACTGAAACGTTGGGAAATTCAACATTTCTTCCCCTGAGTGAGAATTAAGTACGGAAACAAGCTCCTAAATCCCTACCTGAGGAGCAAACGTGGGCAGGAGATGCAGGAAACTTGCAGGAGATGGGAAGGGTTGGGAGGGAAGCACACAACAATTTGCACTTGTGCTTATTCCAAGGCTACTCGCACACAGCCACCTACCCGTGATGATCGGCTTTCCACCTCCTCAGCTCTGTTTTTCCCCAGAGAGCGAAGCAGACCAGCTTTCGAGGAGCTCAGCTCTTCTTTACAGCGCCATAAAGGCCTTTGAAACCAATGCTTGAATGATCTCTCTACTGGATTAAAAAATAAAACAAAGCAAAATGGAAACTATCCAAGCTCCACTAGCCTGGCCAGATGTCTTCTACAGCAGATCCCTATGGGAAAATACAGATACACAGGGCAGATCTGCCAACTTGTACCTTCACAGCCTCCCACCCCGACTCTTCCCAAAGCCCTGGCTCTCTTACCTGAGCTGCTTATTTTCAGTTCTTGATACTTTTGGCACCAAGAAGCCAATGAACCAAATTATTTTTCTTTGATCAAACTTGTCCCTGCATTCAGAAAACAGGTTAAAACCACTAAGCATTCTTACGTTCTCCATATGCTCTCTCTGCTGGGATCTCGTTTTTCCTATAATTTATTTAGCACTGAATTCCTCGACAATACATGTAAAGGATCCTTAGATCACTTCAAATCTCTCTCAAATCAGCAACTTTGATTGCAAGGCAGAGCTGGCAGAAAAAGGTTTCACGTGCAAAGACCGATCAATGCACGTGTTACATTTTCTTAAAACTGCTCTGAGCGGGGTCCTACCAGTGCCTTGGTGGAGCTTGGGTTCAATGACCAGAACAAATCATCTGGAAACACCCAGATACTGTAATACATTGCCTGGAGCCAGCAGATTTAAAGAGAGTCTTTGTCTTGCTGCTCATTTGCTTTCCAGTTTTCTTGTTGCATCACTTGAGCTGGTGCTAACACGTACTTCAGACTCCATCGCTACGAGCTTCTCTAGCTTATTTTCCAAAGGCGCGACAGCCAGAGGTAAACACCAAGGATGAGATCACTTTGGGGAAGAAGAAAGTTTACAGCTGGTTTGGAAACGGCAATTTTTGCAGGTGGCTGCGTTTCAAAAAGCCTGATCCCGAATTCGGATCGCCAGTCGCCACCCATAGCCCTGTGAGCATCAGCAAGTTCAAAACAACCCAGGCCTCCACACATATTTTACAGCTCTTAGAGATTCCCCGTTATAAGTAAATGCAATAATTTTACCCTGAACTCTCAGCAGCACAATTCTACTCCAATAGCTATGACATGCTCTGCCACATTTTAGGGCTTGTCTTCAGTTCACCGTTAATTTGAGCTGTGAGCCCAAGACCGCCCTTACTAGGTGCCATCCTGTACGGAGATGTTTTAACTAGAATGAGATGGTAATTTTAATGCAAAGGTTGGCCCATTAGGTAAAAAGTAATGCTTCAATTAGCAAACCGCATCGCCTCCTAACACGACCTCTCTGTAATACGGCCACAGCTTAACAGGGCCTGGTGCCTTCCTACAATTCTTTCTTTCTGCCCAGAAATGATGTGTTCACAAATGCATCAACTTAAAGGCCTGAAGAGATCACAGCTTCACTGAAATTCATCCTCCACCTACCAAACACCATTAAATAATCTCCCAGTTACCCACAAACTGAACCTAATACACTTGACAAGAACATAACATCTCTGTATATTTTTTTAAAAAAGCTATCAAATGTGGAAATTTGTAGAGACAGAAGTTGCACGTTTTCCTTCGATTATTCATTACGATGAGCAGCCCACCTCCCCAATAAAACCGTGCCTCACTTCCAGTCTGAACCGCCTGATTTCCCTTTCAAAACTGTGATTTTATGTACGCCCTCCTCAGATGCAGGAGGACACACTCAGCGCCTGGCATTTTCTCTCTGTGATGTTACTGCAGTCAAGTGCTCTCTCTGAAAAGCTAAACAGACTTAGCTGTAAGCTTCTCTGCGCAGTGTTTTCTCTGATCCTCAGATTATTTTTGTGTTTCTTCTGTTCCTCTCCAACTCATCCAAGAGCTATTTCAAGATGTTGAAATGGAAATCATACCCAGTCTTCCTGCATGAAAGTCACAAGCACCAAACACACGTTTGTTCTCTTCTAAATATTTTCTTGCTCAAAAATTTGAAGGAAATGCATGTCTTTTTTTTTTTCCTTCATTTTTGCTAGAGCATCAACCCTAGTGTTTACACTAGCTTGCACTGCCCAGCACTGACATTTTAATCCCTTCCAGCACTGCTACTTATAATGCAGCTCTCCCCTTCCTCCATCTCACCCCCGTTCTGTAAGCGTGGCTTGCAGCTCTTCCCTCCAGCAGCTTTGCTTCATGTCTGCTTTACTTTCTTGCTTGAATACGGTTTAAATCAAACCAAAAAGCATCAGGCCTAAGGCACCAGGCAATGAGAAGCTCCTGGATGAATGCGCCTGCCCTCGGTGGGCTCATCTCAGCACAAGAGCTGCCCAGGCTCCAGCTGCCCAGGCTCCACATGCCAGGTCATTAGCAAAGAGCAACAGTGACATTACCTCAAAAACACTGACAGAAAATACTGCTCAGTCACAGAATCACAGAATGGTTTGGGTTGGAAGGGACCTTAAAGATCATCCCCTAGAGAGGGACACATCCCCCCAGCCCCATCCAGCCTGGCCTTGGGCACTGCCAGGGCTGGGGCACCCCCAGCTCCTTTGGGCAGCCTGGGCCAGGGCCTCAGCGCCCTCAGAGGGAAGAATTTCTTCCCAACGCCTCCCCGAAGCCTCCCCCCTGCCAGGCTCCAGCCGGTGCCCCTCGTCCTGTCCCCCCAGCCCTGACAAAGAGTCCCCTCCCCAGCTTTCCTGCCCCCCCCTGCAAGCCCTGGCAGCTCTCCCCGGCGCCTTCTCTTCCCCAGGATGAGTGTGGCCATTTCCAGTCCATCAAAAGCCTACTAAAACCACATCCATTTGACCACAATCACCTGTCTACAGTCATTTCTTGAAATCCAGCAGCTGGACTTAATGCAATTACTGCCAGCTTTGTGTTGCCCAAGGTCAGGTTGGACGGGGCTGAGGGCACCGGGTGGGCCTTAGGACCCCTTCCAATCCCTTCTCCAGTTCTGTGATTTCATATCATACTGCCCATTTTCTTAATCAGAATATCATTAAGTACTAAAATGCCTCAGAAGTCACTGGTTTCACTGGAAATCATTCAAAGAATGGCTCTGTTTGTTGCAGCCAGAAGAACCCCCTAAATTTTTGTAGGGCCAGGCCCGCAGGCCCAGCAGCACAAGGGTTACTTCTCCCCGCTGCCGCCCTCCTTCCAGCCCCTTAATCTGAAAACAGTAACTTGAGTACAGTCAACCTGATTTAATTTCATAGCAAAGAAATCAACTGGCAGCCTACTTAGGCATTATTAACTTAATATTAACTTGATATTAACTTGACTTTAAGTTGCAAAGTAGAACTGCTGAAACAAGACCGAGTCCGAGCATTTAACCACTCCTTTCTTATTTGAAGTTTGGCTTTCCTTCAATGTGCTTATATTAGGATGTTTTTAAGAGCTATTTACTGCATGCCTACGTATAAAGGCAGAATCCTGACTAGATCAGTTGAAAATAACAACGTAGAAAACAGATTCTCAGACCTTTCCTCTCTACGGCTTTTAAAAACATAGCAAGTATTGAGAAACTAAAGAGCTTGAAGGGAAAATCCACACAAGAACACGAGCTCTTTAACCTTTAATGATGGGCTCTCAGCAATTCTGTGCACTTTCACCAAGGCCAACTAGTCCCCTAGTATCCACCTGCCAGCTCCAAACTCAAATCTAAGAGCCCAGCACTGCTCAACACGCTTGTCCACAGAACTTGCCACAGAAACCAACCACAACAGGAGCCCTGCAAGTCCAAACACACAGCATTATTTCTACGAGAATAAAATCACAGTAATTGGAGCCCTGCAAATTAGACCGTTTATTAAGACAAACATCCTATTTAAACAGCTCTTATCAGATAAGCAGCATTATTGTAGCCATTGTTACATTCCCTTCTGCAGAAAGGTTTGAAGCAGCTGATAATTTCCTTCGAGCAGCAGTTTTCTCTGAAATTGCAGTACAGGCCTCCATCTTATCGCTTCCTTTTGTGCTCTGCTAAAAGAATCCCCCAAAAATCGTCTGTCATAACGGTATGCATTAATACAGGTTTATTTTGCTGTACTGATTCTCCTATCTCATGTGAAAAATACAGTCAAAATACAGCACATTCAAGACTTCTGAAGAGAAAAAGAATTAGAGCATTCCCTGCAAACTGCAGTTTATTCTTTGCTAAACCTTAATAAGCTTTTAGCCCAGGAATGTGCGACTGTGCAGCATCACTTTGCTAATGAGCCTATACGTGACACTGGAAACAGCTGCAGTTTTGGGGAGTAAGAACACATTGCACTACTGCTGCCTTTAAGACAGTCACCCAGACAGAAACCAGCATTAAGACAAAAATCAGCAGCTTCTGGTCAGCTGCATTAGAGGGAGTGCAATCATTCTGAAAATAAACACAGTAAGTTAAGGAAAATGAGAATTGGAGGTTAATTTTAGAAGGACTAACTATACCGAGGGTATGAAAATGAAGGTCACAGCCCTGGCAACAAATATATATTGATAGCTGGGGTGTTTTGATGTTCGCCATCCCAGATTACCCGAAATTTTATTTAAAAGCAGTCTTTATTTTCCTCTTCATTTTAGTACCTACTGAGAAAAATATCCAAGGTTTTGTTATTCACTTGTATTGTAGGCTCCCTGACAAGAAAAACTTCTAAAGAGGCAAATGCTGAAGAAATACTTTTGATGGCTAAGCTTCATTTTCCAGGCGTTCTGCAAAATAGAATTGGTTTTAAAAATAAAGTACCTGCGTGCTTTTCTTCTCCTGAAATCAGAGGGACACAGTTGTCTTCAAAAAAGTATTTTTAAAGGCTCCCAGTTATCTAACTTCCCCGGGTCATCTGACAACATTTTGTCATCGTTTCCTATTTTTAATTGCTTTTGTTTCTTCGCTCCTGTACGTTGCCTATAAATACGGAAATGAATCAAATCAGGAAGAAACCATCGGCGTTAATTCTACATAAGTAACAAAGTCATCTCGAGTGCTATTTGTGGCGACGCGGATTTTTTTTGTTCCTCTGTGAGATATCCAATAAAAACCACAAAAGGCGAAGCCAGGAACTCTGTCCCCAGTGATGCAGGTCCGGTACAGTCTGAATCTCCTGAACAGTGCCTGTTTTTCCAGGTGCTGCTGGGTTTTGTCCTGTTTCTTAGTGCACTTCAGGCTACCTGAAATGGATGTAAAACGCCTGGGGGGGTTTTATAATCTCGCAGCCTGCTGATCATTCGTACTGCTGCCATTCTGGCAGGAAGCACAGCTCCCAGAAATCTGCTGCCATTAAAACAGATTTCCGCTCCAAGCACCAGGAATAGACTCTGGATACTCCCCAATAATCTTAAAGTGGATACTCCCATTAAATTATTTCAATATAAAAAGATTTGCAGAGACTACTGATCTCCAGCAAAGCATCCATGGTTCGCTCTGAGAACATATTTTAACTCAATTTCATCTCCATATTTGTTTCCACTCTCTCTTTACTAAATATCAAGATCCCCAAGTTCCTTTTGATTCTGCTCACCATGCAGCCAAACGAGCATCAAGGATGGTGCAAGGGATGCAGCTGCATGGCCAGAAACAGGGGTGGCTCCTACCTTTATTCACCTCGAGCACATCTCAAGACCATGCCCTAAGGATGCTACTTCAGTTCCTGAAGCCAAACTGAAGTCCCTGCCATCACCAGAAGGCACGGTCTCACCTTCCTTCCCTTCTCCTCGGCCGTGTGTTCCCAAGCAGACGCTCACACCAGGTGGAAACACAACCAGGCAGCTCCGAGCAGAAGGAACAGCACAGTCGGTCCCATCGGCATCTCACGAAACGACCCGCGCGGCACACGGTACCTTAGTGTGAGCAGCAGGAGGGAGGGCAGAACTTCATCTTCTGCAGCACCAAGGACCTCAGCCCTCGACAAAACCAGGCTCTGAGCCCATCTGATGCACGTTTTACAAGTGGGGAGCTGGGGTAAACAACACTTCTCCACCTCATAAAAGCACCGTTACGTTAACTGCAGTCTGTAACCAGCGTGGATGGTCTAATAAGGAAGCCACAAAAGTACTTGAAGTGTTTTTAGTACATATTCTAAGTGCTGCTTCATAAAAATACTGTCTCCTGAGACTTGGCTATCAGAAGAGCCTTTGGAGCACGCTCTATTTTACAGCAGCTGGCAAGCAATAGCCTTAGTTCAGAGAGGGTTTGTGCTGCTTCAAGGAAGGGAGCTAAAATCACTGCCAGACACCTACGCAAAACTTCTTGCCTTCAAACAACGGCGTCAGGATTTCTGGATTTGGTTGCCAGTGTTCAGGAATGTGCAGTCCTGAAATACAATCCTGGCTGTGCCGGAACGTCGATTCAGATGACAGCAAAGGGTCCTTTTGTCTTTGAGCTTATCCTGCACTGAGTTATCTCAGAGTTAAGGCTTTGTACCTCTTAGCATCAACGGGGATTTATGGTTCGCTGTTCAGGCAGCATTTATTTTGGGGCAAGTTGTAAGGCAGCTAATAAGAAAATGAGTAAGGAAATGAGTATCTTACATCCACTGGGTGGTAACGATTCACATTTTCCTTCCTGGGAGGTAGCACAGCCACACGTAACAGCACAGGCCATCCTTCCAACCCTGGAGATGAGCGACCTCACTCCCGAAGAGCCCAGTGCTCCTGCAGACCCGCAGAACCCGACGCATGCCGAAGTTCACGTTTATCAGCTCTGACAGCCAAGCGGTTACGATTGCCAAGCCGCAGAGAACGCCGTGTTGCCATGTTGGTCCTGGAGATTTTCCGGCATCTTGTTCTTATTACAGCAAGTCCTGAATGCTGAAGACAGAGATCTGCTCCCAGAAGCTAACCCAGAAGTCAGGCTGACCTCGTTCTCTCCTCCCTCGGGAGGGCCCGTGCTCCTGGTCTCGTGCCAGCGTCTCAGGAGGGCAGGCAGAAGCCAAGAGCCAAAGAATAAGGAATTGTTTTCCCCAATGTTCTTACCGCTATCTGTTGGTTAATATAAACTCGCATCCAAAAGCGAGAAATATCAAAGAAGAAGAAGGTGAAACCATAGGAAGGTCAGATAAAACCTAAAACCACTGGAGACACGCGCCGCTTCTCTCAGTCGCCACTGGAGGAAGGGAACGTGGCGATCCGTAAGCCCTGCAGCTTATCTTGATAGCCAGCAGGTCCTGATAACACCGAGGAAAACATATCCCAGAATCAATGCCCCCCTGCCCCAGGAGAAAACTCTGCTGAAGCCCTCTCAGATTTAAAAACAAGATTGCCAACCAAGTAAGCCCCGGCTAATCTTGACTGCCAGCACAATCCTGGGGAAAGAGGTCTCCCGAGCAGATAAGATTCAAATCGAGAGAGTTTCACAGCTCAAAGGCAGCGGCAGCCTGGACTGTGAACCAAACCGAGTGAGGCACCAGACCAGGCTCCGCAGCGCTGACACCAAGCGTTTTCTGCGAGAGCCGTCTCCACGCAAGTGGAGCTCGTTTGGCACCAGTCAAAAACCTGCACAAAAACTTCGGAGAAAAACTCCGTAAAAAACACACTGGAGGAACCCAGCCAGGTGACCACGAACTAAATTTCCTTTTTTTTCGATTCCTGGAGGAGGAGGGAAGTCGTCGCTGTGGGTATCAGGGCATCCCCAACGTTTCGTTCATCCCTTGCTGTCAAATTTGGGCAGTGCAGACACCGTCACCCCTTTCTGCCGTAACCCAAATGGGAAAGCAAGGCGCCAGGCTCTACAGAACCGTTTTCGCCCAGCAAATCTCCACCGAAAGGAATTTTAGATGAAAAGGTTAAAGCTAGAGAGGCCGGCAAGAAAACGGCCTGAATGTGTGCAAAAAAAGCTTCCTCGGGGCCGAACGCAAGAGCGTCGGGCTTTGTTTTGGTAGAGGAGGAAACCGTGCAAGGCACAGAGAGCAGGAGAGAAGACGCACGCCTTCAGGCGTACTGACACAGCCAGGAACATCGACAAAGAGCATCAGGAAAGCACGAGGAAGCCAAGGACAGCCAGAGAAACACCCCTGGTGTAAGTCACGGAAGAACCGTGCGTGTACACGTGCAGGCGCGCGTGAGTTTAGTGCTGGCAGGAAAAAAACGACCTTGGAATACCGAGAGCAAAATCTTCTCCTGCTGCTCGATTCAGGCTGCGCTCAGAGAAGCCGGCCTCGGCAAACGGCCTCTGTGAATCAGCAAGATTGCCTCCAAGAAATACCTGCCTGTCATCGATTTCCTCTCTCGACAATCCCAAATATCGGCTCATGGCTCTGGTCAAAAGGAAGCATTCGCGCCGGGGCCAGCAGCTCTGCATCAGCTGGAACTGAGCAGATGAAAAAAAATATATATATTTATTTCCAGGATCCTGGAAAAGAACCGAAAAGGAAAGTCTAAGTCGAGGTTTGGCAGCGTTTCTACGGTACCATGCCAGCCTTTTTTCTTCCCCATGCTCCAGCTGAAGCGTGCCAAGAGAAACCTAGCAGGATCTGGTAGAAGCTGCCTCCCGAACGGGTGGGAATCTGCTAGTCGACAGCATCTTGTTCTCACGCACCGAGGATGTTTGGATTTGAGCGGCTGAACTACACCGCAGGGAACATGGGGATCATGAACTGCAGAGGCAGCGTCTTTCCGACTAGAGAGACACCTTCCCAGAGGAAACTGCTGATGCATCCAGGAAAGGAATGAACTGAAGACGGGAGAAGGACACGGAAGGATAAACGAGGTTCAAAGTCAGACGAGAGGCTCTGTAAAGAAAACGAGTTTTCTGTTGCTATATATGGATGCAAGGACTCCGAGTGACAAGGAGGAACGAATGAAATTCTGCCTAGCAAATAGAAAAAAAATGAAATCTGGTGAGATGGACGCGTGACCGGAATTTAAAATCAGGAGTTTTGGGGTGTTGGGATGCAAAAAAAGCAGTGGGGGCTGCAGTGTACCTCCAGAAGAGGGGGAAAAAAAAGGCTTACCTCTTCTTCAGTTATCAGTCTCGCCAAGGAAACGAATTTCTGGAGGACCTCAGCAGAAATTCAGCGTGTTGGAGGGAGGAGGCTTTGCTGTGGGACTCCACAGGCACAGAAGCAAGGGGTGAAAGAGACGTGGGGTTACGGAGGAGACGGGAGGAATCCAAATAAAAACGGGACCGGTTGGGACCTCGTTACAGCCAATAAAGCCGCGGTGGTCGCGGAACTGGAAGCCTTGACAGCCGAGAAGAAGAGCAGGCTGTCATTTCGGTAGGGCTGCGCCTAGTAATTCAATCAAGGTTTCAGAACGTCCTGATTTAAATAATTGATTTTAACTCGGATGACGTTTGCGCTTTTCAGTTATCGCCCTTGTGAAATATCAACGTAATGAAAAGAGGCGTCACTTGAAAGACGTTGATTTTTCACAAACATGACTTAGCAGAGGAAAACATGAAGGAATTTGCATCTAGATGATCCACTTCTATTCGCTCGCAAACTCTCCAAGTGCTTTCGGGATCAAAAAGGAAACAGCTACGGAGCGGCGTTCTGAAAAGCTTCGAAAGCAAATTAGAGATTTTTAAACTCTCCCCGCAATCCATGGAAAGATGCGAGAGAAATCACAAAGCCATCTGTACAGAAGCAGCTACAGGGTAAGACGAAAACCGAAGCGACGTGGGAACATCAAGATCAAACTGTGCCAAACCAAAGCAGCCAGATCCAAGTCGATAAAGAGCTGGGCACGCGGCGCAGGTGGACGACAACGAGCGAGGCTGCTGGATTCCAGAAGATAACCTAGAGGGTGTATCGGATCACAGATTGATGTAAGTCAACGATACGACGGATTTGGAAAAAAGGGGGGAGGCGTTTTAAGTTGTTTGAATGGTGACACGTGGAAAACAGCATCAATTTATTTTATACAATGCTGAGGAGGCTGCAGAGTGCTGATTCCGTGTACGGAGGGAACTAAACGGGAAAGCAACAGAAATATGAAGAGATTTAGAAACAATATAATCCAGGAGAACAGGCTCCGCTCAGCCTAGATGGAAGAGAACCGAGGGAGAACGTAACACACTTCCACCCGACGGGTTATTTCTCACGTCGTCGGGAGCGGAGAGTCTTCATTTGCCAGAGAAACACTGCCAAGTGCAAAAGCTTTGGGAAAGCTTTTTAACTAAACCGGCGGCCAAGCGACAACTACCATCCACCTCAGGAGGCTGGAGTGCCTTCTAAACTTGTATTTGAAGGAAAAAATTGAGAATTACCCATGAGGGATGCTCTAGAGATAAGCTGGCTTGCCTCAAGGAGGGGAACGTACCGGAGTGTCTTGTGGGCGCTCTACCAGCTCCACGTTTCCATGACAAGAAGTGTCTTGGACCCAGGATGGTTCTCCTGAGAGCCCTCAAAGAGTCCTCCAGTTTTGAAGACCCTGATGGTTCTTCTTCAATCTTTAATGGAATGTGGACGAAAAGTCAAAGATGAGCATTTATAATACCCCAAATATCAAAACCATCACCTCTGGACAAAGCAAGGGAAGAGCGAATCAGATTTGATCTAGAATTAGAAAGAACAGGAACAAAATTAATGACAGCCAACACAACGTTACGGAAAATAGGTCTCGGCCAAAAGAAAGATGATTTCATTCTTAGTTGAGATTCAAAATTAGGTTGGTAAAGGCAAACGCTGCAACTCAACAAACTTTTGTTGAGCAAGACGTTTGGATTCAAAAATTACCGCTACGTGACGTCAACACAGCGTGCTAAACGGATTTCGAGTCGGCCAACGGACAGATCGCTGAAAGCAGCCATCCGTGGAAAATCGCCGTCAACAAAGTTGGCTGCGCTAAGGTTCTGTGGGGCTTGATAAAGAGCCCGGTGGTGTTCGGAGGTCCGCTATTGATCTGGAAAATTACTTCAGGCATAAAGAAGCAATCTTGCCTCTGCAGATCGCCCTGGTAAGGCTCCCCTGGCGGGAACATCGCGGAAGCAGCCCGCGATTTAAATGGAATCATGAAAAATGAGCAGGGCGCACCAATCGTTTAAGGACCGCAGAGAGACCCGGGGAGCCCCACGTATTTATCTTGCCCAAAATAAAAGCTGAAAGGCCTCTTGGTTACGGAGTTATGCGTTCCCTCCAAAGGGAAAAGCTACTGGGTATCGAAGGACCTTGTAGCTTAGCCAAAAAAAAGGGTTTTGAGAGCAGCAGTTGGAAACTAATTCAATTTAGGCCTCATTTTTTTTAATCAGAGGGAGTAATTAATTGCTGGAAATACACCAAGAGAAGTGGCGGGCTCTTCATGACTTGACATCTTCAAACCAAGACGACAGCCAGGAGCCCAAAATACAGTCACTGGCGGGGAAAACCTAAGGACCTGGAGTTTCTGGGAAGCCCATCCAACCTCCTGAGCCAGCCCAATGTCAGCAAGAAATCCCAGGCTCCCATTTTCCATGGGAAAAACGGAGTATGTCTACACACGAGGATCTTGAGAGGTTTACATGGGGAGGTTTGAAAAGAGCATCCGAGAACCTGGACAGAAGCAGCCTTAAGGCACGCACAGCTGCAGGTCACCGGACGGAGTCGGCATCAGAAAGGAAAGGGCTCATCGCTTGCATCGCCCTTCTACACCGCCTCCGTTGGGCTTGTGGAAGAGAAGAAGAACAAAACGCTTCACGCCGGACACTTTGCTAAATGGCAATCCAAAAGGAACCAAGAACTCTTCAAGTTTTACATTTTTTCTTCAGAAGTTGTTCGTAACGTTAACTCGCTTCCGAAATGAGGGCTTTGGTTCCCGAGCCAGCGGGACCTCTGGGTAGCACCCATCTGCTGCACATCAGCCCAGCACCATTTGCAAAGCTTCAAGCCGTTTAAGACGTTATTTCTTGATGGTAACTCTAACAGTCACGCACATAAAATCAAACGTTTAGCTAAACGTCCGGGAATTGAGAAAGAAAAGCTGCAACTCGGATGAACACCGATAGCAAACCAGATTTATCCCTGGAGCCCACAACGTAAGTCTACCACCGCAGAAGAGGACAACCCAAACCAGAGATCTTCTCTACGGCTTAGATCTGTGTGTTACACACAGAGAGTGAAACAATTCTTACAGAATGAAGGATTTTATCGAGCTTTCCCATGAGAGCAGTCCCTCCGCAAAATACTCAGCCACACGGCAAAGCTCAGCAGCGGGACGCGGATGCTGTAGGGAAGGAAAGGAAACCATTTCCCCGCTTTACAGCACTGCATTTTTAAGACTCTGAAAATTCCCCGTTGTAAAAATAAGATGAATCGAGGGCAAACTCAGGCTCCAACCAATGCTTTGGGTGTCCTTGCATCGGTTCCACCTGCCGCTTGCAGCACAACACCCAAGGGCGACGGGGAGGAGAGCACTGAGCAGGTCCTGTTCTCTGCCGGCACGGCAAGCATGGGACAAGTCTCCTCCAAACAATCTCAGGCCAACTGGAAATTATATTTTGTGCCCATACGGCACAACATCGGGCCTGGGAAACGCGTGGAATACGCTGCAGTTTTCACAAAAGCCTTTAAACGTCTTATTAAGTTACGACATGCCTACACAGGAAGCTAAAGAAAATGATTTGCAGAATAAACGACTACGGAAGAAATGTTCACATGGGAAACATTTTATTCCGTAAAATGGAATAAATAACTTGTTTCATAAATAGCATTTATTCCAAAGTAATTGCACTTTAAATTCTCAGCTTAATTCAGGATCTTTTCAACAGGGACAAGCCCTCGGAGCCTTCCTGTCCGTGTAGACATTATGTTCATCCTGGTTGAGAAAACAGCAAGAGTATTGAGCCATCTTCCTCGTCCACCTACCGGGCAGGACAAACTCAGAAGGTTCTTGAAGACCTCCTCCAGTTAGCAGCAGCACCTCTAGAGAGGGGTTAGGCCAAGCCCCCAGCTACAGACATTTAACGTAGCCAATTCCAGCTCTTTCTTCTCCACGAATAAAAACACGAGTTGTCTCGTACGTAAAACACGTACACAGAGATGCAGGGTGCAGTTAAGTCCAACATCTTGCACTGAACACGATGACCCCGAGAACAGAAGCTGAATTAATTGTTGGAGATCCAGAGACTATTATCAGAAACCGGTTGGGACTATCCAAGGAAATCCACTTACAAACGCAAGTTGTCCGTCTTGTCGTAGGGGGATGGTTGGACCCAACGATCTTGAAGGTCTTTTCCAACCTTCATGGTTCCGTAATTCTATGATTCATAAACGTTCAAATATAAAGGACCAAAAGGAAAAGAGGAAAAGGCAGACTTTGAATTCCTCACTAGTCCTCATCGAGCAATTCCACCATAAAAACGCTAACATCCGTATTTCAGTCGTGTTTCGAGAGTTGTGTACCTAACACCCAAGAACATGAAAGCTCAGATGCTGCGCTTTAATTCCTGACAGACAATCAGAACAGTCTGATGCCATAAAAGAGCCAGATCTTTTTGATTAAGTTCAATGGAAAATCAGAAGCTAGGAAAAAAAAAACCTGCAGAACCCAAGATGTTAAACCCCTTTTTAACTTTTGCTGCAATCTGCAGTCTTCATCCATTTTATCAGAGAATTAGACATGCCTAGCAGGCACGATGGCATCTATTCTTCCCTTGCCTTCCTTTTTCTCTCCTAAAATACTCTGAGCTTGCCTTCAATAATCCTCCCAAATCTCTACCCCTTGCTAAGACAAGGAAGCCAGGAATTTTCAGTCTACAAACATACTTCAACATTTATCCTCTTATTGAGAAAGTTACCGCATGAAAGCTACAATAAACCCCGTTTTTCTGCTCTGCCTTTTCGTTTTCCCACCTGCCAGCTTTCCAGGTGACCATTTCACTCAAGGAGAGGAGAGAAAGAAAGGGAAGAGGACAGCCAAATGCAAATCAGCATCTCCAGCAGAGGATCGGGGCACCTTCCTTGAGCTTTCACCAATCCCATAGCAGTCATCTTCTACATGGTTTGCTGTAGAGTATCAACAGGCCTGTGTTTTTCCTCCCAGAAAGCACAAAGTCACTTGAAATTCCTTCACAGTGCTCAGGGATTTCGGCACATCCGTACTAAACAATACTCAGGATTTCTTAAAAATGATTCAAGACCCACTCATGCTGCGAGGACACCAATGGATCTCCGTCATCCCCAGCAGAACCTCATTCCCTCTACGCTTCTTTGGAAAATAAAGCATTATGCCACGAGTATCATCACCGCCATCATCGCTTCCCCCTGGAGCTCCAACAGGAAGGAGAGAAGACACACAGGCAAGCATCTATCTGGAAACGACTCAGGTTTGTGTATTCGTGTTCCTGTTTGGAGCCCAAGACACACACAAAAAAAGAAGGAAAAGGTTTGGTTTTCAAAGTTGCTTCGTGCTCAGAGCTTCCACAACTTCCAGGGGATCTGCAAATGTTCTGTTTACCTCCAAAGTAAGATCCCTGATTGGGATTGTATGTAGGTGTCTGGGATTTTTGCTTCAGACACCCATGGCAGAGCGGACCTGAGTTGCAAAAAAAAAAATCCCTGAAAATTCCCAGCTTTTTCTTTTGCTATTGATTCAAACCAACAAGAGAAAAAACAACGGTTCCAGATCAAGATCACCCACCCAACCAAGCAAAGTGTCAACGTATCAGCGCCCAACAACACAAAATATATGCCCTGCATACGTTCTTCTAGCAATCAACAAGACTAACAAGGACACGTTTCCTATGGATTTTTACACGAAGACCATCAACCACCACCTACAGAATATCTCCAGCTCCTCCCCAGGTGCCCAGGACTTCTACCAAATTCCCTCCCCGAGTCCATTTCTTGGTGTGACAACAGGATCCCCATGTTACAGAGCTGCTCAGGATCCCAGCAAAAATATAAGAAGCGTTATCACCTGCACTCCCTCGGTAGAAGCATAGATTTGACTCTTTGCCCTCTACCCAACAGTCACCCTTCCCAAAACTTTAAAAAAACAAAATAAAAAAGGAAGCTATTTTGCTTTCGACTTGGATGGCCCGTCGAAATTTGGATGAAGCTGCCAACTGGAGTGCAAAACGACTGGTGGGCAGGCAGGCAGCACAAACACACAATCCTTGCTTCCTCAAGAAATCGGGTTTGCGCGTATTTGTGTAAACAAACATAACACTGCCACTGACATTCTCCTCTCAGATTTAGTGGTATCAATTCTGTGCTACGTTCTCAACAAAAATAGGAACCGAGTGATTCAGTTTAATTGAAGAACCAAGGAGGTAAAGCTATTCAGACGCCTCTGGAGAACTGCATCTGTTTCATTGACAGGCAATAGAGTCGTATGGAAATCATTCTTGAAAATTTATTCCCAGTTCTAAATAGCGACAGATTCAGCCAATAGTTTTTAATTCAAGGAGTTAAGAGACTGTCAACGGGCAAAAAATGGTTAGGTGGATTATTTACTTCCACTGAAACAAAATCTTCGTCTATTTATTGACCAGACCCACGACAACGTGCAATAACATCAGGCGAGATTAATTGGCTAACATCTGAAATCGGCAGAAAACGCCGTCTACGTAAGTTTGAAAAATACCCTAAAATAGGAGAACTTTTCTCATTAAATCACTTTGGATCAAAGATTTCTAGGGGCGGAACACGATGAATTATGACCTTCGACCAGCAAAACGTAGCCTCATCGATAAGATTACGGGACGTTAAGAAATGAGACCAATGCATCTAAGGCACGTCGTGGCCAGAACCTCACCTTCCCAGCCAGCTTTTTCTTGGAATCATGATCTCAATTCAAGTAAATGAAAGCCAGCACGGTGGCACCAAAATTATGGTGGTTTTTGCACCAGTTGTTTGAAATTTTCTTGCTCCTGAACTCAACGCTGGGGTCGCTCCTGAGCACGCTGGCTAATAAGCTGGTTTTCGAGGGGTCCCTTCGCACGCCCCTTCGTCACACCAGCACGTGAAGGAGGAGATTGGTACAACATCGTGTTTCTCTCACCTCATGACAGGATGATCACCTCTGCAGTGCCCGGCTCCGGCGCGGGAGGAAAGGAGGCTCCACCATCTGAAGGGGTTTCCTGCCGCCCGGGCCGGGTACCGCAGGGCAGCGTGCAGGACGCGAGTAAAGGCAGTCCCTTGCTGCAATCCCCAGCCCAGAAAAGAGAGTTTACAGAGAGACTTTATGAATTACAGAGGAAACAGAAAGTACACAGAGCACTTGTGCTGCGGAAAAGGAAATCAGGGCCTCTGCGGATACAATCAAGCCCAAAAGGCATGACTGGAAGACAAATGAAGACCGTAGCCCAGGCTGAAGGGAAGAGCGGGCTCAGAAAGGAAGAAATAAAAATTGTATTTCCCTTCTGACAACCTCATCAGCTCCTGCTCCCGACTGCTTGATGGCTAGAAATCAGCAGAGTTTAGGGGTGGAAACAGGAAGGTTTTTTACCACAGGAGGCAAAAAGGTCTCATCAGAGTACAGGCAGCAGAGAAAACACCTCAAGTTGACCCAAAGTTGGGCCGTGTCCGTGCCAGCGTTGCCAAATTCAGCAGCAGAGGGGACTGGGTGACCCCAAAATGTGCCCCAGCCCTTCCTCAGATCATGGCTGAGGCCGATCCATGATCGTCACACCCACAATGTCCCAAAAGCAGGCGCTAACCTGGGCTAAGCGCACGCCGCCCGTACCGACAGCGGGCGTTCAAGCACTCATGCATCCAAAGGGAGGCTTACAGGCTCCTCCAGACAGATCAGATAATTAAATTTAGACACAATTGAATTAAATTTTAATTATGCTTTCAGTTGAGGTACAGAAGGCCTTCAACAGAAATAATTCTGTGAAGCATTTTCACGTGCCTGAGGAACGATTCGGGAGCACCGGGAGCAGCATCACCTTCCTTCCTCCCCCGTTTTCCCCGTTAGCTCTGCGGTGGGTTACCGATATCGGGGGGGCACCAAAGCCTAGCTGCAAAGATAAACTTTAAAAACCACTGTCGAGGTCGCCTGCTGCAATGCAGGCTGAACGCTGCACCTGGAGGATAAATCACCGCCACCTGAGATCAGAAAGGGCCTCAGCACCACGTCCTTCCCAAACGTGCGTATCCCAAGGGCGCTCACAGAATTTTGAGGTGTTATCATTTAGATTTCCCACCCTAAGCAATATTTCCTGTCATGGAACAGACCCAGAACAGCGTGCAAACGTCTTGCTTCTCCCATCCCTTTGTTCCAAAGGAGAAGTTTGTGCATTTATCCCCCCCAAAAAGTGCTTCCTGAACAACAGACAGGAATTTTCATCAGGCCAAAAGGCGGCAGAGAAACACAAGAACACCCGAAATACCCCGCACGTGGTCATTAATGTGACATCCACAGAACCACAACACTTGGTGGGGAGAGATCCTTTTGGAAAAATGTTCATGTTTCATTTCGTTATAAAATATATATATATTGAAATGTTAAAGTAGGCAAGCAGATATTTGTAACTTCCAGAACAAAATCAGGTTTAATATGCATTTTATCTAAAATATACATATATTATATCTGTATAAAAAACACACAGCCAACTACTACCGGTCTTTTTAATGACTGCATACACCTAGCAAGGATAAATATTCAGAACACAGTTGTGCAGGGGGTTTGTTTTCACGTACTCAGCCATAAAGGTCCAGACAATCCAAGGAATCGTTAAAATTCAAAATCAGAAAGAAATAATAAATTTTTGAAAAGCATTTGATCTCCTAGTGTTAGTTCCCTTTTCTTTACATCACTTGAAATCGCTACTCGATTTGAGTTCTAATCACCAAGCACTTCACAGCTAACGTTTCACGAAATAATGCGGGTGGTGCAATCAAGTCCAGCAAAATGTTTCCCTAAAGATGTTTCCATCATCCTCGTTCCTGATAAAAAAAAAAAAAAAAAAGAAGCTCCGGCTTCCTCCATCGCTATTTAGCGGTGAGAATAAACATAGCGCTGCACCTTAAATCCTATTTTGATTAAAACATAAATAGAATCGCTTGGGATTTCGTTCTGGTTAGCACAACATGCCTTTTGTCCAGGAAATAATAATAAAAAAAAAACCACGCTTGAGCTGCTCGTTTTTCTAGATTTGACAGAATTCAGCACCAAAAGAACGCTTCCTGAATGAAATTCGGCGTATGGAAATACAAGGCATAACCTGAGAGCTCGTCGCCTTGAGGAACAGAAAGGAGAAAAAAAAAAAAAAAAAAAGAGAAAAATTGAAAAATAAATAAATAAAATCCAACACATTACAGCACCTTTTTCGATAAGGGATATTTCTCTCATTTCCATGTGTCAAGGCTCCTCTGCTCTGCACCTCCCTGGTATCATTAACCCCCAACTCGACTGCCCGGCACGCTGTGACACCAGCCACCGGGCGTTCAAGCAACGATCCCAAAGGAGGGAAAAAAAAAAAAAAAAACCCTTCCCAAAAATAAAAAAAAACACCTACTTATTTCCTACAGGCACAAAACCGACCCGGCCTCGCGTCTTGCTGCTGGCGGGCTGAGGATGTCCTGCAGCGATGTCCCCAACCTCGTCACCCCCGTGGTGGTGTCACGGGGAGCAGGGTGGGAGCCCCCCAAACCCAGCACCGAGTAGTGTGAGGACTTGTGAATATTATATATAACAGATAGTGTGAGAACTTGTCGATGTTACATATAACGGAGGGTTTAGAGAGGAGAATCGGCGGCGGTATTCCCGGCTCCGTGAGCCCCTCTGGGTATTTTGAAGCGGGCGCAGTGCGAAGCGGGAGCATCCCGCCGCCTTCCCGAATAACCCACCCGCGTCGACATCCCGAAGCCCACCGCACCGAACTGTGGGGCTCGAACGGAGCTGGGGGCATCGATAAATCGAGGATAAAACCCCAAAAACTCACTCGCCCTCCTGGCAGAAGAGGAAGAGGCGAAACTTGGCTTGGACCCCTGCTCCTCGCGCGCCCCGCTAGGTCCGTGCTCCCCAGCGGGGTTTTGCTGGGGCAAACCAGGGCTGCCCCCCAGCACCCTCATGGGTGTCCCCAGCACCCTTGGGTGCCCTCAGCACCCTCATGGATGCCCTCAGCACCCTCATGGGTGCCCCCAGCCCCCTTGGGTGCCCCCAGCCCCTCGCACACAACATGGCTCCCAGCCAAAATCTGGTCAACAAACCCTGCCACAAAGGCTTGGGGGGGGATCGACCGCCCCCCCCCCCCCCAGACCCCAATTCCCCCCTCCCCAATTCCCAATTCACCCCCTCCCCCAAGCACCCTTGGGTGCTGCCGACCCCGTTCTGCCCCGTTCTGTCCCCAAAACCCCTCGGCAGCCCCCAGACCCAATTCCCCCCGCTTCCCCTCATGGGTCCCAGCCCTACCTATGCGTGTCCCCCCCCCCCCCCCATGTCGCCCCCCCCCCCCCCCCCCCCCCCGCCCCGGGACTCGCCGTGCCGAGGGGGGGTGGGGGGAGGGGGCTCCGTTTCTCCCCTCACCTGCGGCTTCTCCGGCGGTGGCGGCGGCGTCCCCGGCTCCCGCTGCCTCCGCGGCGCCTCCTGCCTCTGCCCGCAGCCGCCAGCCGCTGGGGGAGGGGGCGGCGGCGGCAGGCGGGGACCGAAAAAGGGGGGGGGCGAACCGCAGCGGGACCGTTACAGCCGCCTCTCGGACTACAACTCCCGGCATGCCCCGCGCGCCTCAGGCGCTGCCCGGCTGCCGGCGGCCCGCCGCGTGGCACCATGGGTAGCGTAGTCTTGGCGCAGGAGGCCGGGGGGGGCGGGGAGGGGGGGGTAGCGCGATGCTTGATGGGAGATGTAGTGCGGAGGAGGGGGGAGCGGGGCATGCCGGGAGTTGTAGTTCCGCGGGGCATGCTGGGGGTTGTAGTTCGCCGGGGGTTCACAAGGCCGCCAAGGGTGGCCGGGCCCTGAGGGCCCCGTCAAGCCGGGCCCCGCAGCCCCACCGCCCGCAGTCCCCCGGGCAGCCGCAGTGAGCCCGGCCCGGCCCGGCCCGGCCCGGCCCACAGGGAGGCCGGGCAGGCTTGTAAAGGCGTGTAAAATAAAGTGAAAAACCGTGTTTTTAACCCCCCCGTGCGGCGGCTGGCCCGCATCGCCCCTCGCGGCGAGCCCTGACGGGACGGGGGGGGGGGGGGTCTCGTTCCTGGGGGAGCAGGCACCAATAAATAAATAAACAAACAAATAATAATAATTAAAAAAATCCTCATTTTTGAGGATTGGAAGGACCAGCAGCACCAGTGCAGTGCATCCCTTGCACACAGTACCCCCATTACAAGCACCCCCGGTACACAGCACCCCCATTACACAGCACCCCCGGTACTCAGCACCCTGCTTTTAGTGCTGGAGCACTTTCCTAAAACACAAACACAAAATATAAAGCACTTTTTGGCAAGTGCTGGCATCCAGGAGGTGGGCAAGGAAATCCCAGCAGGTCTCCACCTGCTTCAGGACCCCAGTGCAGGGACTGTGGTGCTGCAGGAAGATGTCCCCGTCCCTGTCCCCATGTCCAGCCCGAGGCTCCCAGCTCTCCTGCAATGCCCCTTCGGGGGATTTTGGTCTGGGGTGATGCTGAGTGCTGTATCAAAGCAGCACCCAGTGGGATATGGGTCTCATAAACAGCACACTGTGGGTGCACATTATTTTTATTCGCTCCAGGTGACTAACCCATCTCAACATATAGAATCCTAGAATCATTAGGGTTAGAAAAGCCCTCCAAGATCATCTGGTCCAACCACCCCCTACCACCAATGTCACCACCAAACCATGTCCCCAGGCACCACGTCCAACCTTGCCTTGAACACCCCCAGGGATGGGGACTCC